>JBBPBO010000003.1:37072246-37139000 GCA_037974295.1 Cicer cuneatum | reverse complement strand
AAAAAAGGGGGGGGGGGGAGTTCCTCAAAAGTAAGATTAATTGGAAATCCAAGCACTGAAACACCAAGTACCAAGAACAAAAGTTGTTCCTCTCCTCATTACGGAGCTAGATAACCCACTTTGGTAGCGGCAAACGCAAACGGAAACTTCGCCGATTTTTGACGCAGAAACGTGAACGGGAGCAGAAACGCAACAGGGGTAAGGGGCACCTTCCACTTTCTAGTTTGCATTTTAGGGCTGTAAATGTATGTTTGAGGTGTGATCATATTTGAGTTTCTGTTTTGAAAAAAAATGAAACTATTTTGCATGACATTTTGAAAGATGAAAAAAAAATGCATTCTGTTGAGGTTTTAATAATCTGTGATGTGCTGTTTTGGTGGTTACCTCAAGTCTACTGTGATGCATCTCACCAAGGTCTGGGATGTGTTTTGATGCAACACAAGAAAGCTGTAGCCTACGCCTCAAGGCAATTGAAGACTCACGAATGAAACTATCCTACTCATGATTTAGAGCTTGCTGCAGTAGTGTTTGCTCTAAAGGTCTGGAGGCACTACTTATATGGATGCACGTTCACGGTATTCAGTGACCATAAAAGTTTGAAGTATCTGTTCGATCAGAAGGAATTGAACATGCGTCAGAGGAGATGGATGGAGACTCTCAAGGATTTTGACTTTTCATTGCAGTATCACCCTGGGAAAGCCAATGTGGTGGCTGATGCATTAAGTAGGAAAAGCGTATCAGTGTCTTCAATGATAATGGCCAGACAACAAGAGTTGTGGGAAGCATTTAGAGATCTACACTTGGACGTAAAGTTTGCACCAGGAATTTTAAAGTGTGGAATGATAACAATTTCGAGTGGTTTGCTTGAGGAGATTGTGAACTTGCAAGATGACGCATTAATCCATGAAAAGAGGAATCTGATAGCGCAAGGACAGACAACTGAGTTCAGGGTCGGACCAGATAATATTTTGAGATGTAATGGAAAAGTTTGTGTACCGGGAGTTGCAGATATGAGAAGAACGATTTTGGAAGAAGCTCATAAGAGTAAGTTGAGTATTCATCCTGGAGCGACCAAGATGTACCAAGACTTGAGACATAATTACTGGTGGCCAGGAATGAAAAGAGATGTAGCGGAGTATGTATCGATTTGTTTAACTTGACAGAAAGCGAAGGTGGAGCATCAACGACCTGCTGGAATGTTGCAACCTTTGGATATACCGGAATGGAAGTCGGATAGCATTTCCATGGATTTTATAACTGGATTGCCCAAGACAAGGAAAAAGAATGATTCGATTTGGGTAATAGTGGATCGATTGACAAAATCCGCACATTTCCTACTAGGAAAGACCACTTATAAAGTAGATAAGCTGACAGAAATCTACATTGCTGAGATTGTAAGGTTACACGGAGTTCCATCGAGTATTGTATCGGACCGCGATCCAAAGTTCACATCTCATTTTTGGGGAGCGTTGCATGAAGCGTTGGGAACGAAACTGAAATTGAGTTCAGCTTACCATCCACAAAAAGATGGACAAACCGAGAGAACAAATCAGTCCTTGGAAGATCTATTGAGAGCATGTGTGTTGGATGATAGAGGAAACTGGGATGAGGTATTGCCATTGATTGAGTTTACTTACAACAACAGTTTTGACACAAGTATTGGAATGGCACCCTATGAGGTTCTATATGGACGCAAGTGTCAGACGCCTTTATGCTGGTATAAGGACGGAGAGAGTATGATTGTTGGACCTGAGATGGTGGAACAGACCACAGAGAAAATCAAAAGGATACAAGAGAAAATGAAGGTTTCATAGGATCATCTGAAGAGTTATGCCGACAAGCTTCGCAAACCTTTGGAATTCGAGCAGGGTGATCATGTATTTCTAAGGGTCACGCCTACAACGGGAGTTGGTAGAGTTATTAAATCAAGATAGTTGACTCCAAAATTTATTGGACCATACCAGATTACTGCGCGAATTGGACCAGTGGCTTATCGGATTGCTTTACCTCCAATACTGTCCAATATCCACGACGTATTTCACGTGTCGCAGTTAAGAAAATACATTTCGGATCCGTCGCATGTAATCGAACCAGACACAATTCAATTAAAGGATAACTTGTCATTTGATGTATTCCCTGTAAGGATTGAAGACAGGAAGATTAAACAGTTGAGGAACAAAGAAGTCCCACTAGTCAAAGTGATTTGGAATCTGACTACGAGAGACGCGACTTGGGAACTGGAGAGTAAGATGAGGGAACAATATCCTCAGTTGTTTATCGACATGTAGTTTCGAGGACGAAACTAATTTAAGGGGGGTAGTAATGTAAGACCCTTAAATTTAAGAATTAAATTATGGATTTAATATTAAGTGTATTTTGGGGATATTTGTAAAATATTTAATATATGTATGTTTTGTGTGAATATATATATATATATATATATATATACATATATAAATATTTATTTTGGGAAGATGAATTAAAATTATTGGATGAAGGATAAATTAATTTAATTACGAGTAATTAAATTATCGGACAGTTAATTAAGACGTTATCTGCTAATTGTGACGAGACTGGTTAAGTGTTGAGGATCAGACAAGTGTCGGGTGAGGTGGCACCCACAAATGCCTATAAATAGGAATGAGGAGGTAGAGCAAAGGCAGAAAACCATACCTCCTCCATACTGCATGTAACAGTGTCTTCTTCCTTCTCCCATTCTGTTTCACGATAAAAAAAAGGGGGGGGGGAGTTCCTCAAAAGTGAGATTAATTGGAAATCCAAGCACCGAAACACCAAGTACCAAGAACAAAAGTTGTTCCTCTCCTCATTACGAAGCTAGAGAACCCACTTTGGTAGCGGCAAACGCAAACGAAAACTTCACCGATTTTTGACGCAGAAACGTGAACGGGAGCATAAACGCAACAGGGGTAAGGGGCACCTTCCACTTTCTAGTTTTCATTTTAGGGATGTAAATGTATGTTTGAGGTGTGATCATATTTGAGTTTCTGTTTTGAAAAAAAACGAAACTGTTTTGCATGACATTTTGAAAGATGAAAAAAAAATGCATTCTGTTGAGGTTTTAATAATCTGTGATGTGCTGTTTTGGTGGTTACCTCAATACTGTTTAGTTTGTGTGGGAAAGCTTAAAAATGTCTTGCATGTTATTCTGAAGATGATCAAAATGTAAACGTTGAAAAATGTGTGTTTTGTTGTGGTTGACTTTCTGTTTTGGGTGGTTCTGGTGTTGCTGATGTTTTCAAAAGAAAAGGGATTTAAAATGATGAAAGTGTTTTTCTGGACAACTTGTTATTGAGAAAAAAATGCCAGAGTTTTGTGGTTCAAAAGAATGGAGAAACTGTTTTGGGGTTGTGTTGGTTTTTCAAAGGAAAAAGTTTGAAAATGTGTTGTAGTTTCAGGAAAATTTCATTGAATTCGAAGGTGTATTCGAATACAGTTTGAGTGTATTCGAATACAACCTGCCAAGCTTCTGTTTTACTCAATTTTTCGAACTTGTATTCGAATACGGGCCTCCTGGATTCGAATACAGGATGCTGATTTTCACTATTTTTAGCTTCTGTATTCGAATACAAGGGAGTTGTATTCGAATACAAATTCGTGTTTTTCCAGAAAATCAAGTTTCAGACACTGTCATTTGAACTCAAAGTGTTGGGGAACATTGGGAAGGTTTGAAATGATTTAAAATAGAGTTTTTGAAATAGTTTTGAAGAGGAGATGATGAGGTTCTGGAAAACTTCATTGATATTGGGAAAATGCTGAATTCACACTGTTTTGTCTCCTGTATTCGAATACAAGTATGTTGTATTCGAATACAGAGTGTTGAATTTGCAGATTTAGCTTCTGTATTCGAATACGAGGGAGCTGTATTCGAATACAAATTTGTGTTTTTCAGAAAATCAAAGTTTTAAACATTGTTTTATAAACCCTAAGTGTTGGGGAACATTGGGAAGGTTTGTGATAAATTAAAACTGGAATTTTGTGATAGTTTGAAGTGGTGGTGATGAAGCTTTTGAGACTTTACTGATGTAGTGAAAAATGTTGATTTGTGCACTAGGACTGCCTCTGTATTCGAATACCAGGGAGCTGTATTCGAATTTAGAGTGTTAATTCTGCACTGTTTTGGCTTCTGTATTCGAATACAGAGAAGCTGTATTCGAATACAGATTCGTGTTTTCCAGAAATCTCAGTTTTAAACACTGTTTTATGAATTTTAAGAGTTGGGGAAGAACAGAGGGAAGATTTTTGATGAATAAGAGTGGAGTTTTAAGATGATGTGAAGTGGAAATGATGAGATGTTTGAATGTTTGATTTATGATGTGATGATAATGAAATTGGTTGTGTTGAGATGTTTTGAGAAATGATGGAAAGGCATGAATTTTACTGATGTTGCATACTATTTTCAGTGAAGAGAAAACACTGCATATTCATGCACTGCATAGTCAGGTGGTACCCGCGATGGGCCACAGAGTAATGCGTAAATGTGCTGATCTGTTGAGCGATTGCACGAGTGCTGGTCTGTTGAGCGACTGCACTGGTACTGGTCTGTTGAGCGACTGTACCCTGAAATGCGTAAAAGCGTGCTGATCTGTTGAGCGATTGCACGAGTACTGGTCTGTTGAGGGACTGCACTGGTGCTGATCTGTTGAGCGATTGCACCCTGGTCTTGAGGGCCGTTAAAGTCAAACATATTTAAATTGTACTGGTCTGTGAGCGACTGCACCTTGGTAATTCCAAGAAGTTGAATACATGAGCATATACATATTGCATCGGGGTGATTGACCGGTGGGTCACGATTTGGATATATGTTGATGATTGGAAATTGATGTGTGTAAGTACTTTATAAAATCTGAATTTTTGATGAATGATTGTGATTGCTGAAGTGTTAGTTGTACTTACAACATGTTTTCCATATTAATTGGTTGCTGTTTGAAAAGGCATACATGTCATGAAATTTCAAAATGAGCATCCTTATTTATCATCATTGTTATATGATATGCCATAAATATGTTTGTTACTGTGATATAAATGCTATGTGTTAATTGTTAATTTCGGTCGGTGACCCTTTACTATTATTGTGGAAATTGGGCTTTGCCCTCAGATGATACCCAAACCCGTCGCACCGACGGTTACACTAACGACGGAGACGTTGTAGTTTTCCTTGATCTTCACGCACGGCGTATTTGTAGACCACGCAGAGGGGCAGACAGCTGGGTGAAGACGAGACTGGTAGAGGATGCGGTGTAGACCGTGCTACTGTAGCTTAGTGCATGATCAGACTAGACTTCTGTATAGGGTCTTGATTTTTGGGAATTATTGTATAATTTTTCCGCTGCTCACTTCCGCACTCTGATACTGTTTAGTGGGCCACAGGCCGGGTGTTCTATTTTGAGATGATATGACACTGTCTTTTTGAAAAAGTATTAATGTTTATCATTAATTTCCAAAGTTAAGTACTTAGTGATATTATGATGAAATTATTTAATTGCGTTCATCGATTAAATTACGACGTACTATTTTATGAAATGAATTAATGAAAATTTTATTTTAATTCATTTTGAATTAAATCTGGAAATTCTTTTATTTATTTATTTAAAAAAATAAAAAATACACTCGCGCTGTGTTGTAAACTCGGGGTGTCTTGCTCAAACATTGAATTTCATGAAAACAGCCTATAGACTTTAGTACTTCTAAACAATATGTCGATATTACTTGTCTGGGCTTTAATAATTTTAGTTTTGCTTTTGACATATACATTCTTAACCATATACATAGTTAATTTAATTTGTAACCATGTGGTGGTCTTTGTTCAATTCAAACTATTAAAACTGTCTCAATTGATTGGTGGAGTCAATTATTTCTTTGCTTCTTTTATGGTAATTTGCAAAAATATGCAGGATATTCCTATCGTTATTGTTATCTAACTTGGATTTAAGTTACAAAAAAATCTCAATTTCGTCCTTTGTTTTTACTCTGATGGCATTAACATAGGTTGGCCTCAAACCAGGTGGATTATTTGTCCTGAAGGAGAATATTGCCAGATCTGGTACATTGCTCTTTGTTGCATTTTTGTCTTTCCAATCCCGTTGAATGGTTTACTTCCTATATTTCATTCAAGTCGTATTTAGTCTTAAACTGTATATTCACCGCTCCTATTGTTCCTCAAACATCCAGAGTTCGAAGCATAGTGATGAAGAATTAGTTTTAATATATGGAATTGAGCAACAATTTCATGTTTAGAAACGAATGTTAAGATTTTAGAACAATACCACAAGATAATCTTCATTGAGATAAGATCAGTTAAAGAGAAACCACACCTTGAAAACTAGTTATATTAGTTTTTCTGGTTTTAATTAAACCGTGAGGGAAAATCATGCTAGATTATTTACCAAGCATTTGATCATAAACTTTTTTTAACACAATATATTAAAACTGTTTTGTACCAGTATCAAGCACAGTAGTAGAGCTCCGGATATTTGGAAACTCAGCAGTGGAATGATTTTGCAGAGCTATGAGTTTCCACAATCATGTTTTGTGGAGAATTGTGTGCTTACTTTTCCTTTTTAATTATTCATTTCTAATAAGTTTAATGCTTGGCTCTTTCAGCTTGGCTCTTTCTTTCCAAGGGTAATT
Organism: Cicer cuneatum; assembly: GCA_037974295.1. Taxonomy (NCBI): domain Eukaryota; kingdom Viridiplantae; phylum Streptophyta; class Magnoliopsida; order Fabales; family Fabaceae; genus Cicer; species Cicer cuneatum. The sequence continues at coordinate 37,132,352 of JBBPBO010000003.1, read as the reverse complement.
TGTGGGTAACTTTACCCACAAATCTGTGGGTAACTTTATCCACAGAAAATCTGTGGGTAACTTTACCCACGGAAAATCTGTGGATAACATTACCCATGGACAATACGTGGGTAACTTTACCCACGGAAAATCTGTGGGTAACTTTACCCACGGAAAATCGGTGAGTCATATTACCCACGAAAAATCGGTGAGTCGTGTCACCCACAGACATTCCATAAGTAACTGTATCCTACTGATTGTCCGTGGGTAAATATTTACGTTTGAGCGAAATAGCTACGGACTCGGGTCCGTGGGTAATTTTATGGTATCTTCGGACTGTCCGTGGGTAAAGATAAAATATGCCGTAGGTAATAACAATTTTTCTTGTAGTGATATGTCAAGACTTTTGATGATCCTCTGTGAAAAATTATGAGAAGAAAAGGTTGTGGCATTTATGTCACATAATCCTCTGATAAAATAAGCATATGGAATTGTCAACACTCTAATAACAGTCAAATAACCTGAGTGAAGCACCTACAACAATCCTATGGTAAAGTTATTATCTCATAAAGTCAATGTCTCTAGATCACAAGTCAACGTTGAAGTCAAAAGAGAATAATTCGCCTGAAAACAAATTTCATTTTGAGAAATAATTCTGATTAAGGCAATGTTCAATTGAAAATGATTCAAAAGATACAAAGATCATTAAGGCAACTAATCAAAAGATTAAGGCAACTAATCATTAAAAAGAAATTAAGGCAAAAAATAATACAAAGAAGAATATTTTTATAACGAATTATGTATCAAAAGATTAAGGCAATGTTCAATTGACAATGATTCTGAAAAAGCCTTGAACCCATGAATCAAGTAGGTTTATACACTCGAATTGATATAAAATTGAATTGTATTATCCCCTCAGTGTGAGTAAAAGTCATTAGAATGATTTAGTTATTCTCAACGACAGTTTACTACAATGTTGAGAAGACTAGAAATTTTTCTAGTGGTACATCCTGGAGAGACAAAAGAAGAATACTCAAATCCTGAAGAAGCAGAGTAAATAATATTTGTTTTCTATTGGATTATAGTGGATTAAGTAATCGACTGTAATGAGACAAAATCTCTCTATATAGGGAGGACTAAATGTAGTAACAATTTGTTGTGAATTAGTATAAAAATTCTCATTATCTCTTTCAAGGTTTTAGTTACTCATTATCTTGATGTCATATAGTCATAACTTGCTTTAGGTTCATAACTAAAAGCGCTGTTGTATAATATTTTAAAATTAACGGAGGAAACAACAGTGCTTTAGTGACAAGCGCTTTAGAAAAAACGCTGTTGTAGGGTCATGAAAGGTTTAGGATTTACAGAAAAGCGCTGTTGTAGGGTCATAGAGATTTCACATAATGTTCACAACGCTTTTAGAGCGCTTCGCATAAAAGCACTGTTAAATATAGCCCTGTCATATAATTTTTAGAGCGCTTTTTATAATAGCGTTGTAAAATATAGCGCTCTCACACTATATTTACAACGCTTTTAAGAGCGCTTTGTATAAAAACGCTATAAACTCTATAAATGTTTTTGAAATTTAATTTTTAAAAGCCTTTTACATAGCTTATGGACAAAAGTGCTGTAAAATTACAAGTTCAGTTCAAGTTATATATACTTGATAAATTAAAAAATAAAAACATATTTAATACGTTCTCTCCCTTCGAACCCTATTACAAACCTTCATCTCCTGTACTGAGTGATTGTTGTCTCAGGTACTATATTTATTAATTTGTTGTTGTCTCTAAAATTGATAAATTGTTACTTGATAAATCATATAAAATGTTTTATGATAAATCTGTTTTGTTTTGAAATTTGTTCGATATGTTCTGTTTTGATATATAAATAAAAACATATTTAATAAGTTCTCTCCCTACAAAGTTTACGAACTCTCCTCTCCTCTACTGTGTGCCATCTTCTCGCTGAACCATCCTCTACTGAGTGATTTTTGTCTCAGGTACTGTATTTATTAATTTGTTGTTGTCTCTAAAATTGATAAATTGTTACCTGATAAAATTGTTGTTGTCTCTAATATGAGTTTTCTTCTTTTTTCTTAATTTTATTGAAATTCTATTTAATAATTAATTTTCTATTTTATTTTTGTTTTTCTTTTATTATGATAGTTTATAGTGAATTCAATTTCGGTGATTCTTTATTTTTTTCACGTTGAATTGAGTCTGTTTATTCAAATCGGAACTTTATGGTGATATAGCGATGGAGAAAGTGACGCCGAAGGAGAGAAATTGGAAGGTTGGAAAAGGGAGAAAAAAATTGAAGAGCTCAGGGCACAAACATTTGAAACCTGGAACTCTTGCTCAGCTTCGGTGTAACAAGTCTTTTGGTTTGGGATTGGGTGAGGTCAATGACGGTAAAGTGTTTGATAAAAGTCCAAGGAGAAGAGTGAGGTTAATAACGGTAAAGTGTTTGATAAAAGTCCTCTTATGCTTTCGCCTGTTAATTTGGTTAAACTGAGTGGTTTGTTGGGGACGCCGCAAACTCCGAGAATTAAAGAGTGTCAATCGGAATCAAGGCTTGAGTCTGTTCCCATTGAATTGTTGGTATGCTTGTTGCTCATTTAGTTGTACTTAATGTAGTTGCGATTTAATGACTCGTTACACTCAAACTTGTGTTTATTTGGTATTTATTTTATCATAACAAATGTCTTGTTTATAGGTTGAGATTGCGGTTTTTAATTAACTATCGTGTTGTGATCATTGATATTATGGAATATTGCAGTCAAATAATGTGCCGTAATTGCGGTTGTAACATATGTATAAAATTTGTTAATGTCGTTGTCACAAATTGCAGTTGTGGACTGTTATTTAAATCCTTTGTTGCTTTTGTTGATTGTATGGTGCTCCAAAAGGATTTGATTTGATGTTTGACATCCCTCAAATTACTGAATGCGTTACTCTATGACTGTGATTTGATTTGGTGTTTTTGATTGTTTTGATTTGATAATTGTAATTAATTATGAAGCATCATATGAAATTAATGAAGCTTGTTGAACATTATTGAAGTTGTTAACAACTGCACAACTACAAGTAAAAGATGTTTAAACTATTTCTTTATATTTTCATTTTACTATATTCAATCAATTGCCTCTAATCATGTCTTTCTGAGTTAGCTCTTCATTATATTTTCATTTTCATATATAAACTATATATATATATACATATATATATTTGATTCTAACTTATTTATGTTCAATTATTATATCGCATAGTATTTTGACAACTTCGATCCAACATACTCTAAAAGTGATCTAATTGAAATAAAAGAAGACTGATGTCAGTAGGTGCTCAAACTGAAAGTTATATAATTTTTTAATAGGTGAGTTTCACATTGCTGGAAATTCTAAACTATTATTGTATATTTTGGTGTGAACTAATGATGATTCTAATTAGTTTGTTTTATTTTTTGTTACAGTAGGGTAAAGAAAGAAATTGCTACTGAACTGGCATAATATTTGTTGCTGTGAATATGTAATTGATATTGTGAATATGTTGCTACTGTCAATATTGTTATATTTGTTGCTACTGTCATGAACTTGTAATTTGTTGTTGTGAATATATATATGTAATTGATATTGTAAATTTGTAATTGATATTATTGATATTATTGATATTTGTTTCTGTGAATATGAATATGAATCTGAATCTAAATTTGATAAGAATTTGAATTTAATGTGAATTTGAATTTGATATGACTCTGAATTTGATAAGAATCTGAATTTGATATGTAATTGATATTTGATTTTGATAAGAATCTGAATTTGGAAAAAAAATGAAATCTCATTTTAAAGACAGCGTTTTTTTTTTAAATGGCATAAGAGATATGTTCTCATCCTTTTACTGCGATTTTTTGAAAAAGCACTGTAAAACTAGTTGATAATACAATCGCGCTATATATATGTACCTATTACAGCGCATTTTTGAAAAAAACGCTGTAAAACTAGTTGATAATACAAGCGCGCTATATATATGTACCTATTACAACGCTTTTTTGAAAAAGCGCTGTAAAACTAGCCTAAGAGAAACGTGTAACACCCTTATTTTTAACAGCACGAGTGTATTTTTTTTTTCAAAACAAACAAAAGAATTTAAATAAAACCCTTCAATAAAGTAATGCGTCGTAATCCAAAACGACAAAAGTAATTAAATAATTACATCATAAATATAACCAGTTAAGATAGTTTTGGGAATTAATATTCAAAATATACAAATAGAAAATACACCGGGGCTATGAGACCAGTCAGACAACGCTCATACCCCTGGGGTATTCTCGGCAGAAACTTGCGCAGAAGTGTTGCTCCAAGAATGCTATCTCCCCCCATGGTCACGTCAAAAAAATTGGATCATGGACCCACCGACAATAGTCACTGTCAAGGTACGTCATAAGTACAGTCATCCAAATGAAATAAGTACAACCACGAAAATACTATGGCCCTATACAACAAAAGTAATCTGATCATGCACTAACAACTACATTAGAGAGGGTTACCACCACACTCTCTACATGTCTCGTCCGACGCAGTCACTCGCCTCGACGTGGCATTATCCTCCTCATCAGCCAGAGAAGGATCAGTCTCCTACGAGGTCAAATTCACCCACAATATAGGTTGCTTCGGCGGCGCTGGAATCTCGAAACAATCCTCTACTGGCCTAGACGGTCCTGGAATGTCAACCCCCGCTAGCGTCAGCCCTTTGTCCTTCTCACCCACTCCTGGTTCAGGCACCGCATCCCCTACTACTACGGTAGGAGTCACCACACCTACGGTGGCCTCCGTCTCAACTCCAACTGTAGGACCATCTACGTCCGTAAATACCCCATTCACCTCAAGTACCAGTCCTAAAGGTACAGGAAAATCGATCCGCACGTGAGTGTGCTCCACATACGACACTGCCCCAACAATCCTATTGGTTATCACCACCCTCCCCGTGTAAGTAGCCCTGCTTGAGATGGGGTCGTATACCCAAGCAGTCGGCATATGACGATCAAGGAAATCTAACGACGTCTCCATCGTCAGGGTAACCGTCGGTGGTACGAATTTGGGTATCATATGAGGGCAAAGCCTAATTTTCCACAATAATGTAAAGGGTCACCAACCGAAAATAACCGTTAACAATTACCAAATATGTCAAAGACAACAATACATACATAGCATGTCCCATGAAGATAACAACATTGATAAGATAAGTATACCCACTTATTGAAAATTTATAACATCTAAGTTTTCGATGAAACAAAAGATTTAAAATACAAATCATGTTGCAAGCCCAAGTAAAATCAACAATCACAACAACTTATTAGGAACTTAGAATTTAAGGTACTTGAACATATCATTTCCACATATTAGAACCATAACAATCATGCCTCGCATGTCAAAATCCCTAATGCAATGCGTATATGCCAATGCACATGATCCCGAAATTCTCAAAACAAAACCTTCCACGAGGTGCGTAAATCATAGTTGTACCGCCTATCACAAGCCAAAGTACTAATCACCGAGGTGCAGTCGCATCACAGACTAGCATGATTTACTTAAATTGTAGCCTATCATAGACACTACACACAAGTTAAATCCCTGTAAGGATAAGATGGACCATCTAATCACGTGGAACCACCCCGTAGCCCATCACGGTCACTACTTAACTTCGTGGCCCATCACGGTCACCACTAAACGACAAAACCCTCCTCGAAGGGGCGTAAATCATAATTGTACCGCCTATCACAGGCCATAGCACTAATTACCGAGGTGCAGTCTCTCACGGACTAGAACGATTTATTTAAAGTGTAGCCTATCACAGGCACTACACACAAGTTAAATCCTCGTACGGATAGAATGGACCATCTAATCACGTGGAACCACCCCGTAGCCCATCACGGTCACTACTTAACTTCACGGCCCATCACGGTCACCTTTCAACTCTATGGCCCATCGCGGTCACCACTTAACTATGCAATGCATGAACGTACTGTATTTCTCTTCACTGAAATCAGTACGTAAATGCAATTATGAAACCCAGACACTTCACCACCATTACAGAAACTATCTCAAAAGAACCTCATATAATTTATTATATGCCTAAAAAATGTTGTCCAAGTGATTAAGTGCATGAACAAATAATTAAAAATAGAATTTTTGACAAAAATACAGGTTGTATTCGAATACAGCTCCTTGTAGCCGAATATAGATGCTAAGTCAGTAGCAAAATCTGCAGTTTTGTATTCGAATACGAAGGAGTTGTAGCTGAATACAGATGCTAAGTTAGAAGTAAAATCTACAATTCTATATTCGAATACGAGGGAGTCGTAGTCGAATATATGACAAGTCAGTAGCAAAAATCACATATTTGTATTCGAATACGAGGTTCAAAATTTAAATAAAAACTGAACTTTGCAGAAGTGTATTTGAATACGCTAGTGCCGTATTCGAATACATCTTCGAACACAATATGATTTTTCAAGTAAATTTCAATTTGAGCTCAAACTCTTTTCTTTGAAAATAACCACAAACACCAAAATAATCATCACAACAACACAACAACTTAGCAGCAACATCATCAACAACAATATCACAACAACATTGACATTTTTATCATTACCGACAACAGTGGCAGTTTTATCATTAACCTCAACAACTTCACGTTTTCAACAAGGATAATACATAAATCTTCCATCCAACACACATATAGAGTTCCTACATGCAAACTAAAAAGTTGGAAGGAGCCCCTTACCTTGCTAACGTTTTCTCGACCGTTTTCGTTATCGCGACCAAAACCGATGAAACTCCCGCTCGCGTCGTCGCTACCAAAGTTAGCTCACTAGCACCATAGTGAGGAGATGAGTAACTTTCCCTCTTGACACTCTTGGAATGGAGGCTTAGATTTTGAAGTAATCTAGGATTTGAGTTTGGGTTTTTTCTTTCTCTACCAACACAAACAGAACAGAAAAGAAGAAGAAGCAGAGGTAGCTCGAGTAGGTAGGAGGAAGAAGATGTCTTTCTCTTTCTGTTTTCTGATTTCCTTTCTTTCCTCTCACACATATACATATATATATATATTATATTTAAACTAACCCACAATTAACTAAATAATCCCGTTGCAACTCTATTGATAGATAAAATTTGATATCTGTCCGGTATTAAATTCCTCATAAAATAATTAAATTGTTCTTCGACAAATAATTTAAGTCGGTCTCAAAAGATATATACAAATATCTCAAAATATATTTGATACTTAATCCATAAATTAATTTAAAATTAAGGATCTTACAAAACGCGCTATATATTTACCTATTACAGTGCTCTTTTATTTTCAATAGCGCTGTTGTATCTTTTAACAGCACTAGATACTATAGCGCTTAAAAGCACTTAAAGAGCTTAAAAAAAGCGCTTTAAAAGGCTATTTTTGGCGTAGTGTATATATGATTCTTGAGTTTTGTTACATGATGACATTGAATTCATTATTGAAAGAGCTTAAAAGGCTATCATTACATGATGACATTGAATTCATTATTGAAAGAATCATTGACTTTAATTTCAATGGCTGTGACTATTTTTCATTGTTAGTGGTTTGTGATTTCGGGTATTTTGATTTGTCTCAAACTGGGGTTTTACAACTTTGATTGTGTCAGCCTAATGTGGATCTCTTATTTCATGGTGGTTTTCAAAGTTTGATTTATTAAGACAAAATCTCTCTCAAATGGTTTTAATGATAACAAAATTGTTTAAAAAGATTATGATTGTGGTTAGTGACTATTCTGTGCTCTTGAGTGAATTTATATTAGAAAACAAGTTACTCTTCATTAAGATGCAAAAGAGAAAAATCTAAGTCAATCGAACAAGTTTTCAAAACTGGAGGATAGACAGACAAGAGGATGAACCCTCAAGAGGATGAACTATCAAATATTCAAAATCACTATAGCAATTATTTCTTATCACAAAGAGAAGTTAAATCAATGTTGAAGATTGAAAGAAAAAGAAATTTAATTGACAAGGTCGAAAGCCAGGGGATAAACGAAAAAGGATGAACTATAAGAGGATGGACCTCTAGCTCACTTCATCCTCATATGATGAAAATGGTTCAACATATCAAAGTACAAAAAGGCTGTACTAAACAGGACTAAAATAGAATCTTACATGTCTTGGAGAATGGAAAAAGGAGGATCACCCTATAGACCTCCCTATTTTGATGGCACATATTACTACCATTAGAAAGGAAAAATGAGATTGTTTCTCATATCACAAGATAATAACATGTGGTCTGTGGTTGAAAATGGGAATCACGTCATCATAATTAACAACACAGATTCATCCTCCGACGAAAAACCTCAAGCATAATGGACGACTGATGAAAATGCTAAGGTACTCGTAAACTATAAAGCTCATTTATTTCTAACGTGTGCTTTGAGCAAGGAAGAATATGACAGAGTTGAAGAATGCCAAAGCGCTAAGGAACTATGGGAAACTCTAAAGATCCATCATGAAGGATTAAGTCATGTAAAAGAAGCTAGGATCGACATGGGAGTAAGAGAATTCAAACTGTTCGAAATGAAGGAAGAAGAAACGATTGATAAAATGTTCTCAAGGCTAACAATCATCCTAAACAACTTGAGGTCCCTTCGAAAGGAATACTCCGTTCAAGAGAGGATAAAGAAAATCACAAGGAGTTTATCAAAAAAATGGAGACCAATGGTGACCATTACAGAAGCAAGAAACTTGGCCACCATGAAATTAGAGGATCTGGTTTGGACTCGTAGAGCTCATGAGCCATTGTTGCTTGCTGATAAACCAAGCAAAAAAGGGAAAATGATAGCTCTAAAATTAAGTCAAACAGAAAGTCCATCCTCCAAGAGGACTGAAGATGTCACAAAAAGGGAAAACTCAGAGTATCCTTTATCAGAGGAAGAGGATGAACTCACTGTGATTTCTAGAATAATTTAGAGGGAAGACAAAAGATCTTTTCAAAAAGAAAAAACTAACAAAAGTCAGATAACGTGTTTCGGATGAAACAAAATGGGACACTACAAAATTTAGTGTCCTCTAAACAAAAGAAACACAAGAAGATTTCCCTACAAAACTAAATCTATGATGGTTACTTGGGATGAAAACGACGGATCATCCTCCAGCACGAAAAGGAAGAAGAGGCTAACATCTGTCTCATGGCAAACTCAAATACTGATGAGGTAACCATTACAAAACTATGTCCTTCTTGTCAAAAATTAGAAATTGAATTTGACAATCTTTTAAATGACTCAAACACTCTATCTCATAAATATGGTTTTCTTAAAAATCAACTTTATGAAATAAAGAAACTAAATTAGGAACTTCAACCTAAGAATGAGAAATATGAAAAAATCATTCTAGACTTGCAGAAATCTCATAGAAAACTGTCGAGCAACAAAAAATTCTGAACAAAAAAATGTCAAAATTCATCCTCTAGAAGATGATACTGAAAAGAAAAACTTGAAAACAAAAGTTGAAGAGCTAAAGAAAGACATTACCAACTTTGTTAAATCCATTGAGACTTTTCAAAAAATAATTGGATCTCAATATGGAATTTTTGACAATGCTGGTATTGGATTTAAAAGTTCTCAAAAGCAAAAATTATATGAATTTTATTTCTTTCTACCTGCATGTTGTATTCAATGTTCAACCCATTCATGACTCAAAGAACTAAGAGCAAATTTGTGATCTCTAAGGAAGGAAATGCTGCAGAGACATTTTATAAGTAAGTCTAATACATCAATAATACGTAAGTTCTCTTCTATGCAAAGGTACATTTTTAGAAATACGATTTTTTGTTGTTGTGATTCATGTTTACTCTTTTGTCTATAAATGGAATTCAAAATGCCTCTGAGCTTCTGAACATCCTTAACTCTCTAGAGATTTTGTCATTAATTTTGTTTACTTTATTTGAAATTGAAGTTCAAGTTGTCCTTTCTAGGCTTTCATTTTGCTAAACTGATTCTGTATCAAACAAAATGACTTTATTCCCACAATTTCTCTTTTATAATGTATGTTGATTGAGTTTTTCGTCTTTTTTTGTTCAAATTTCTTGTGGTGGATCTATCTATTTATACCCATCAGTTGCGATGGGTAAAGTCTCCTTCGGAGCTCTCGCTGATGAAGCAATCAGCATCAATTGCTTGTTAGGTATTTTCAACTCTACTGGATAGCTTACTATTTGATGACTAAAAATCTAGAACTCCTAGCCAGGCTGTTATATGCAGTTGCTTAGAGAACTTGATGATTTGAACATTTTCTGGTTTTGAATAGGCTTTTTTGCTGACAATGATGCAATAAAAAACATACCCTTTTGAAGGTATGCTAGCTGCAAAGGTTGAATATGAATGCAAAGTGAGAGGTGCCCAGTAAATGGGGTGAGCATTTCTTTATATTGAGTGACTATCCTTCTTATGTAATTTGTTCACATCTGAGTTCTTTGTGTATTGTTATTGATAACTTAAAAAGCTTCTACAAGAGTGATAGAGAAGTTCATTAATATAGAAAACTTAATGGAGGTTTAAGCACACTTGCGTTAACAATTAATAAGACAAATTTTCTCTTTTCTTCTCTCTGTATCAGATTCAATCCCGTGGTTGGTGGTGGTCCTAATGGAAGTGTTATACATTATTCTAGGAATGATCAGAAGATAAATTCTAGTACTAACTTCCATCTCCTATTATGTGTAATTTCATGTTTTTTATCTTGATCATGTTTGGCAGATTAAAGATGGAGATCTTGTTTTGATGGATGTTGGATGTGAGTTACGTGGCTATGCTAGTGATCTCACACGCACTTAGTTTTTTAAACATTAATACATCCCAAAATATCATTGTCATAATACATAAACAGCAAATATCAGAGTACATGGTTCAACGGAAAATAGTACAGAATTTCCAAAATAAGACAAATTACAATTTCAACCCAAAACCTAATACATTAAGTCTAACTGATCATGTGCTGAAGCTGCAGTAGCACGGATTCCCTCCGCATCCCACGCAAGTCTCTTCTGACTCTGCAGCTCGCTTCGACGTAACCTCCTCCTCCTCGTGCAGAGAGGGGTCGGTCTCCTCAAAAGTCAAGTCAATACACACTAGTGGCTGCTTTGGCGGTGCCGGAATCTCGTAGCAATCATCGGAGATCCTAGATGTACCCGGAATCTCAGTCGCTACTGGTCTCAGCTCTTCACGCTTCTCTACTGCATCAGACTCATGTATCTCTCTTCCAATCACAGGGTTGGGAGTCACCACCCCTACAGTGGCCTCCGTCTCAACCCTTTCAGCAGACTCCTCAGCGTCGTCGAAAACTCCGTGTGCCTCTAGCACCAGGCGGGAAGGCATGGGGAACTCTATGCTCGCATGAGTGCATTCTACGAAGTCTTCCACGCCGTCAGTCCTACTTGTCCGCTCCAGCCACCCCGTATAAGTCGCTCTGCTTGAGAGGGGGTCAAATGCCCAAGCAGTGCGCGAGTAGCGATCAAGGAAATTCAACGACGTTTCCGTCGTTTGGGTACCCACGGGCGGCGTGGGTTTGGGAGGCATCTGAGGGCAAAGCCCAAAGTCCACAATATAATAGCAAGGGGTCACCAACCGAAAATAACAAATATTCACATAGCATATATTACCCAGCAACGATTTTAATCATGGTATAACGTATGATGATGAGGAAAATAATAATGCTCATTTGAAAATGTATGACTTACATGCCTTTTCAAAGCAGCAGTCAATGATTATGAAGTATGCGGTAAGTACAAACAACACGTCAACAAAACACAATCATTAATTCAGAATTTCAGATTCTGGACAGCACTCACACACATTAATTTCCAACATTCATCATATAACAATCGTGACACACCGGTCAAATCCCTCAATGTAATGCATGTATGCTCATGCAAAATTTTCTTGGAATCACCAAGGTGCAGTCGCTTACAGACTAGAAAAATTTAACGGCCCTCATGACCAGGGCGCAATCGCTCAACAGATCAGCACCAGTGCAGACGCTCAACAGTCCAGCGCATTGTGCAGTCGCTCAACAGACCAGCACGTTTGACATAACCCGAGGTACAATCGTTCAACAGATCAGTACCTAGTGCAGACGCTCAACAGTCTAGCACTCGTGCAATCGCTCAACAGATAAGCACGGGGTTGCGCATTTCAGGGTACAGACGCTCAACAGTACAGTACCAATGCAGACGCTCAGCAGTCCAGCACTTATATACCAAAGTACAATCGCTCAACAGATCAGTACTTAGTGCAGACGCTCAACAGTCCAGCACTCGTGCAATTGCTCAACAGATCAGCACGTGGTTGCGCATTACTCTGTGGCCCATCGCGGGTACCACTTGACTATGCAATGCATGAATATGCAGTGTTTCACTTCTCTAGAAACAGAATGCAAAATCAGACAATTCATGCTCTTCATCATGTTTAAATATTGCAGCACAGTCATAAATAACAACATCACAATCATGATTAAACAGTCCATTAATCATTAACACGTTGAAAAGTTTTCCCAGATTCTTAAAATTCAATTACAGAGTTTAAAACTGAGGATTTCTGGAATTTTACGAATCTGTATTCAAATACAGCTCCTCTGTATTCAAATACAGAAGCCAAAAATAATGCAGATTCACACCCTGTATTTGAATACAGCCCTCTGGTATTCGAATACAGGGGCAGTCTCAGTGATTTTCTGGAAAACAGCTTCCTTGTATTCCAATACAGAAGCTAAATTTGATTTTCTGGAAAACACAAATCTGTATTCGAATACAGCTTCCTTGTATTCCAATACAGAAGCTAAAAACAGTACTTCTGGAAAAACACGAATCTGTATTCGAATACAGATTCCTTGTATTCGAATACAGAAACTGAAACTAGTGAAAACCAACATTCTGTATTCGAATACAGCATGCCTGTAGTCGAATACAGATGCGAATACAGTGTTAAAATTTCACTTCTGTATTCGAATACGACATGATCGTAGTGGAATACAGATGCGAATACAAAAGCAAAAATCTTTCCTCTGTATTCGAATACAGGGGCTCGTATTCGAATACAGGTTTGAAAATTTTAAATAAACAAAAAACCTTGAAGGTTGTATTCGAATACACACATGTTGTAGTCGAATACACCTTCGAAAACCAGTGAAAGTTCAACCATTTTCAAACTGTTTTCTTTAAAAAAAATGACAACCACATATCAAACAGATTCTTCACTTTTTCAAAAAACCCTTTCCTCATTTAAAATCCCTTTTTCCTTTAAAATCATCAACACCACCAGAATCACACAAAACAACCAGAATCAGAATCATCAACATCACCAGAACCACACATAACAACCAGAATCAGAGTCATCAACATCACCAGAACCACACAAAACAACCAGAATCAGAGTCCTTTTCATCACAAGAATCCCACCACATAAAACAGAATCAGAACCATTAACACCAGTTTATCCAAAACAAAGACAGATGATCAATCATCAGAATCAATCCAGACATTTCCAACCATCAGAACATCATGCAACATTTCAGTGTTCTCACTCATCAGAACAAACATGCATGCATTCAGTTTTCCCAAAACACCAGAGCAAACATGCATGCATTCAGTTTTCTCAAAACACAACAAAATCACATGCAAACATCACAGAACAACTAAACACCAACAGGATGCATTTTGCATTTTAATGCCATTTTCAAGACAGTTTTATAACATGCGTTTTTAATCATAACTAAAATGGCATGCAAACATTTTCTAGCCTTCACACAGAAGTAAAACAACATATTTTACCAGTAAAACAGCCAACAACAACCATCAGAATAATCACTTATCAACAAAATGCATTTTCTATCAAAATGTCATTTTCGAAAAACAGTTTTTCTTTTAAACACAGAACTGAAATAACACACATTCGTGGTCCTAATGCAGCTAAAAGATGGAAGGTGCCCTTACACCTTTAGCGTGCTCTGCTATTTCTCTTGTTCCTGCTGTGTTCCCTTTTCTGTGTCTAAAAGCGGGGAAGCTGTTCCCTGAGTTTGCTGCTGCAAAATTGGGTTCTTTATCTTTGTATTGAGATGGGGATTAACTTTACTACTGTGGGTTTTTCAGGTTTGAGGCTTGGATTCTCAGTTACTGGAGTCTTGAGGAATTCCCTCTCTTCAATTTGAATTCGGGAAACTGGGCAGAATAGAGACAGAATGAGAGGAGAAATGGGGTTGGTACATGCAATATGGGAGTGAGGAGGAAGGAATGGTGTTCTGACTTCACCATCCTTCTCACTCCTATTTATAGGCTCTCATGGTGCCACCTCACTTGCCACTTGTCTGATTTCCAGGTTTTAATTGTCTTGCATTAGCCACTAATCCTTACTTAATGGTCTGATTAATTTAATTACTTGAAATTAAATTAATTTAATTCTACATCCAATAATTTTAATTCATACTTCAAGATAAATATTTATATATATTTATATATATTCACTTAAAACATACATATATTAAATATTTTACAAAATTCCCAAAATGCCCTTGACATTAATTCCAATATTAATATTTAAAATTAAGGGTCTTACAATACTACCCTCCTTAAATTAGTTTCGTCCTCGAAACTACATGTCCGTAAATAATTGAGGGTATTGTTCCTTCATTTTACTTTCCAATTCCCAGGTTGCGTCTCCAGTAGTCGGATTCCAAATAACCTTGACTAGTGGGACTTCCTTGTTTCTCAACTGCTTAATCTTTCTGTCTTCGATCCTCACCGAAAATACTTCAAACGACAGGTTGTCCCTTAGCTGAATTGTATCAGGCTCGATTACATGTGTCGGGTCTGCAATGTAGTTTCTTAGCTGCGACACATGAAATACGTCATGAATGTTGGACAGTATTGGAGGTAAAGCAATCTGATACGCCAAAGGTCCAATACGAGCAGTAATCCGGTATGGCCCAATAAATTTAGGAGTCAACTTCCTTGACTTAATAGCTCTGCCAACACCAGTTGTAGGCGTAACCCTCAAAAATACATGATCACCCTGCTCGAATTCTAGAAGTCTGCGACGCTTGTCCGCATAACTCTTCTGACGATCTTGCGAAGACTTCATCTTCTCTTGTATTTTCTTGATCTTCTCTATGGTCTGTTCCACCATCTCTGGTCCGACAATCATACTTTCTCCGTCCTTATACCAGCATAAGGGCGTTTGACACTTGCGTCCGTATAATGCTTCATAGGGCGCCATCCCAATGCTAGCGTGGAAACTGTTGTTGTAGGTGAACTCAATCAATGGCAGAACGTCATCCCAACTCACTTTGTCATCCAACAGGCATGCTCTTAAGAGATCCTCCAAGGACTGATTCGTCCTCTCTGTTTGTCCGTCTGTTTGTGGATGGTAGGCTGAACTCAATTTCAGTTTTGTCCCCAAAGCTTCATGCAACGCTCCCCAAAAATGAGATGTGAACTTTGGGTCACGGTCCGATACTATACTTGATGGAACGCCGTGTAACCTCACAATCTCAGCGATGTAGATTTCCGTCCGCTTATCTACCTTATAAGTGGTCCTCACCGGTAAGAAATGTGCGGACTTTGTCAAACGGTCCACTATTACCCAAATTGAATCATTCTGTTTCCTTGTCTTAGGCAGTCCTGTTATGAAATCCATGGAAATGCTGTCCCACTTCCATTCTGGTATGTCCAAAGGTTGCAGCATTCCAGCAGGTCGTTGATGTTCCACTTTCGCTTTCTGACAAGTCAAACAAGCTGATACATATTCTGCGACATCCCTTTTCATTCCTGGCCACTAGAAATTCTGCCTTAAGTCCTGCTACATCTTGGTTGCTCCAGGATGAATACTTAACTTACTCTTATGAGCCTCTTCCAAAATTGCTCTTCTCATTTCTGCAGCTTCTGGTACACAAACCCTTCCGTTACATCTTAGAATATCATCTGTTCCGATGCTGAATTCAGTGGTCTGTCCTTGCGCTATCAGATTCCTCTTTTCTTATATCAATGCATCATCTTGCAAGTTTGCAATCTCCTCAAGTAATCCACTCGAAATTGTTATCATCCCACACTTTAACACTCCTGGTGCAAACTTCACGTCCAAGTGTAGGTCTCTAAATGATTCCCACAACTCTTGTTGTCTGGCCATTATCATTGAAGATACTGCACACTCTTCCGACTTAATGCATCAGCCACCACATTGGCCTTTCCAGGGTGGTACTGCAATGACAAGTCAAAATCCTTGAGAGTCTCCATCCATCTTCTCTGACGCATGTTCAATTCCTTCTGGTCGAACATATACTTCAAGCTGTTATGATCGCTAAACACCGTGAATGTGCATCCATATAAGTAGTGTCTCCAGACTTTTAACGCAAACTCTACAGCAGCAAGCTCTAAATCATGGGTAGGGTAGTTCCGTTCGTGAGTTTTCAACTATCTTGAGGCGTAAGCTACAGCTTTCTTGTGTTGCATCAAAACACATCCCAAACCTTGGTGAGATGCATCACAGTAAACTTCATATGGTTCCTCTGGCTGTGGCAGAACTAACACTGGTGAGGTTGTCAATTTCTCCTTTAGCAACTGAAAACTCTCTTCACACTTCTCCGTCCATGCAAACGGCTGATTCTTTCTGGTTAGTTGTGTCAGAGGAGCTACAATCTTAGCGAATCCTTCAATGAACCATCTGTAGTACCATGCTAATCCGACAAAACTTCTTATGTCTGTGACAGTCTGAGGCTGTTTCCAGGCAAGAATTATCTTGATCTTTGCCGGATCTACAACGATTCCTTCTTTGGCTATTACGTGTCCCAAGAAATTCACTTTGTCTAGCCAAAATTCGCACTTCGACAAATTGGCATATAGCTGCTTCTCGCGTAAGACGTCAAGAACTTGGCGTAGGTGCTCTTCGTGTTCTTCTTCATCCTCTGAATAAATCAAAATATCGTCGATGAATACCACCACAAACTTATCCAGAAACGGGCTGAAGATCCTATTCATGTAATCCATGAAAATTGCTGGTGTATTCGTAACTCCAAAAGGCATAACGAGATATTCATAATGTCCGTAACGAGTTCTGAAAGCAGTCTTTCGAATATCTCCTTCTCTTACTCGAATTTGATGGTATCCCGATTTCAAATCAATCTTTGAAAACACTGCTGCACCCCTCAATTGGTCCATCAAATCGTCGATGCGCGGTAAAGGGTAACGGTTCTTGATGGTCACCTTGTTCAGTTGTCGATAATCCACACATTGACGCGAACTTCCATCCTTCTTCTTAACCAACAATACCGGTGCTCCCCACGGCGACACACTTGGTCTGATAAATCCTTTCTCCAACAAGCCTTCAATCTGACCCTTAAGCTCGCTTAATTCCAATGGCGATATTCGGTATGGTGCAATTGAGATAGGCCCAGTTCCTGGGTGTAAGTCAATGAAGAACTCCACCTCTCTCACCGGGGGTAATCCTGGAATCTCAGATGGAAATACGTCCGGGTATTCCTTGACTAACATCACATCTTCTATATTTACATCCATCTTGGTCTCCATGTTAGCCAATGATAAGAACTCCTGAGTTCCTTCTCTCACCGATACTCCGAGTTGGTTAGCAGTCAAATATCGAGCGACTCCAGGTTCGGGGAAAAGAACCAGTTTTCGAGCGCAATCCAAAACTACATAATTATAGGACATCCAATCCATGCCGAGAATGATCTCGAGGGATTGTAGGGGTAGACAGATTAGATTAACCAAGAAGTCCCTATTTTGAATTGTTACCGTACAATGTAAACATGCAGAGTCTATAGTCAAAGTCTTAGCAGGCGTAGTAACAACCAAATCAAAAGGCGAAGCAGATACAAACAACTTCAAACGATGCACACAATCCATAGCAATGAAAGAGTGGGTTGCCCCCGAATCAAAAAGTGCAGTTAGGGTGTTACCTGCAATCTCACAATCTTGCTGGATTAAATTTTGGGCTTGACCTCCAGCTTCAGCACCCATGTGATAGACGCGGCCTCTAGCAGTAGGACGGGTAGCCCTAGTCGCGTTCACGGTTGGCTCCACCTTCGGAACCCGGCAATCCCTCGCCACATGTCCTGGCTTGTGGCAGTTGAAGCACAACAAATCCCTCGTGGTACAAGCAGTTGCAATATGTCCTTCCTTCCCACAGTGATAACACCGGACTCCTTGTCCTAATTGCCGTCCAAAACTCTGGTTTCCCGGCCGGTTCTGGCCCCTCCTGTTGTTCTGTGGCCGGGTATACGGCTTGGCTACTTGTTTCCCTTTATTGTTCTGGTTATTCATCCGACTAGGCCCTCCTGAGTTAAAGTGACCACCTCTGTTGGCCCTCTTATTCTTCATCTCTTCCACCTCTCTACACTTTTCCACTAGCACTTGGAAACGTTGTATTCCCAAGGGTAGGACCGAATCTTGGATCTCATACTTTAATCCATTCTGGAAGCGATGACACATGAACTGTTCATCAACTTCTTCTCGGAAGAATCTGAAGTGTCTGGATAGCGACTCAAACTTAGCGGCGTATTCTCCCACTGTCATACTCCCCTGGTACAATTTCAGAAAGTCATCCCCCAACTTGGTCCTCGTACTCATCGGGAAGTACTTGTCTAGAAATTTCTTTTTGAATGACTCCCAGGTCACTTCCTCTTGAGCCGACGCCATCAGTGATCTCGTACTCCTCTACCAGTACTCTACGTCCCCTACCAGCATGTACGTGGCATAGTTGACTTTCACTACTGCCCGACAGTTAATCATCTCGAATATCTTTTCCACCTCTTGGATCCACTGGTCCGCCCTTTCTGGACCCTCATCACATGTGAACATGGGAGGGTTATGACGGCAAAAATCCTCAAGCCCTCTAGACTCAGCAGCGCGAATCTCTCGTTCTCTCTTCTCTAAGTCGCGTTGAGTCTTGGCAGCCGTCTGGGCAGCAACAGACGCAGCCATATTGTTCATTGCTTCAGCCATCCTATCTTCCCGGCTGACATTCATCCTTGCGGTGTCGTCTCTTCTTGGAGGCATTGTTTCCTACAAAACCATCATTACTTCAGTCACACCACAACTCACACAAGACTTGAAACTTTAATTACTTGCTTCTTATGCATGATCAGCTAATGACTCAAGATAAACACTTTAATCAGAGCTTAAACCCAAAAGTTAACCAAATGCTCTGATACCACAATTGTAACACCCCGAGTTTAAAACACAGCGTGGGTGCATTTTTTTTTTAAAATTAATAATTAAAATGAGTTTTCCCAAAATTATTTCAAAATAATTAAAATAAAGTTCTTCGTAAAATAGTACGTTATATATTAATCGAGGAATGTAAACCAAATACTTCATCAGGATTATCACTAAGTACTTATCTTGGAAATTAGTTTTTTAAACATTAATACATCCCAAAATATCATTGTCATAATACATCAACAGCAAATATCAGAGTACATGGTTCAGCGGAAAAAAGTACAGAATTTCCAAAATAAGACAAATTACAATTTCAACCCAAAACCTAATACAATAAGTCTAACTGATCATGCGCTGAAGCAGCAGTAGCACGGATTCCCTCCGCATCCCACACAAGTCTCTTATGACTCTGCAGCTCACTTGGACGTAACCTCCTCAAGTCAATACACACTTGTGGCCGCTTTGGCGGTGCCGAAATCTCGTAGCAATGATCGGAGATCCTAGATGGACCCGGAATCTCAGTCGCTAGTGGTCTCAGCTCTTCACGCTTCTCAACTGCATCAGACTCATGTATCTCTCTTCCAATCACAGGGTTGGGAGTCACCACCCCTACAGTGGCCTCCGTCTCAACCCTTTCAGCAGACTCCTCAACGTCGTCGAAAACTCCGTGCGCCTCTAGCATCAGGCGGGAAGGCACGGGGAACTCTACGCTCGCATGAGTGGGTTCTACGAAGTCTTCCATGCCGTCAATCCTACTTGTCCGCTCCAGCCACCCCGTATAAGTCGCTCTGCTTGAGAGGGGCTCAAATGCCCAAGCAGTGCGCGAGTAGCGATCAAGGAAATTCAACGACGTTTCCGTCGTTCGGGTGCCCACGGGCGGCGTGGGTTTGGGAGGCATCTGAGGGCAAAACCCAAAGTCCACATATAATAGCAAGGGGTCACCAACCGAAAATAACAAATATTCACATAGCATATATTACCCAGCAACGATTTTAATCATGGTATAACGTATGATGATGAGGAAAATAATAATGCTCATTTGAAAATTTATGACTTACATGCCTTTTCGAAACAGCAGTCAATGATTATGAAGTATGCGGTAAGTACAAACAACACGTCAACAAAACACAATCATTAATTCAGAATTTCAGAGTATGGACAGCACTCACACACATTAATTTCCAACATTCATCATATAACAATCGTGACACACCGGTCAAATCCCTCAATGTAATGCATATATGCTCATGCATAATTTTCTTGGAATCACCAAGGTGCAGTCGCTCACAGACCAGCACAATTTAACGGCCCTCATGACCAGGGTGCAATCGCTCAACAGATCAGCACCAGTGCAGACGCTCAACAGTCCAGCACATCATGCAGTCGCTCAACAGACCAGCACGTTTGACATAACCCGAGGTACAATCGCTCAACAGATCAGTACCTAGTGTAGACGCTCAACAGTCCAGCACTCGTGCAATCGCTCAACAGATCAGCACGTGGTTGCGCATTACTCTGTGGCCCATCGCGGGTACCACTTGACTATGCAATGCATGAATATGCAGTGTTTCACTTCTCTAGAAACAGAATGCAAAATCAGACAATTGATGCTCTTCATCATGTTTAAATATTTCAGCACAGTCATAAATAACAACATCACAATCATGATTAAACAGTCCATTAATCATTAACACGTTGAAAAGTTTTCCCAGATTCTTAAAATTCAATTACAGAGTTTAAAACTGAGGATTTCTGGAATTTTACAAATCTGTATTCAAATACAGCTCCTCTGTATTCGAATACAGAAGCCAAAAACAGTGCAGATTCACACCCTGTATTTGAATACAGCCCTCTGGTATTCGAATACAGGGGCAGTCTTAGTGCACAAAACAACATCTTTCATTACATCAGTAAAGTTTCAAAAACTTCATCACCACAACTTCAAACTATCACCAGAAGTTCCATTCGAATTCCCCATAACAATCCCAACATTCCCCAAACACTCAGGGTTTACAAAACACTCTTAAAACTTGAAAATTCTGGAAACTCGAATCTGTATTCGAATACAGACCCCCTGTATTCGAATACAGAAGCATGAACTGCAGTTTTAACATTCTGTATTCGAATACAGCATGACTGTAGTCGAATACAGGAGTTCAACCTTTGAAAAATCCAGCCTTTTCTCCCATGTCACTTAAAGGTTTTCAAACATCTTTCTCTCCTCTTTAAAACCATTTCACAGACTTCTTTTCAAATCATTTAAACCTTCTCAGAGTTTCTCAACACTTCAAAAACTCACATGACAGTGATTAAAATTTGATTTTCTGGAAAACACGAATCTGTATTCGAATACAGCTTCCTTGTATTCCAATACAGAAGCTAAAAACAGTACTTCTGGAAAAACACGAATCTGTATTCGAATACAGATTCCTTGTATTCGAATACAGAAACTGAAACCAGTGAAAAACAGTATTCTGTATTCGAATACAGCATGCTTGCAGTCGAATACAGATGCAAATACAGTGTTAAAATTTCACTTCTGTATTCGAATACGACATGATCGTAGTCGAATACATATGCAAATACAGAAGCAAAAATCTTTCCTCTGTATTCGAATACAGGGGCTCGTATTCGAATACAGGTTTGAAAACTTTAAATAAAACAGAAACCTAGAAGGTTGTATTCGAATACACACATGTTGTAGTCGAATACACCTTCGAAAACTAGTGAAAGTTCAACCATTTTCAAACTGTTTTCTTTAAAAAAATGACAACCACATATCAAACAGATTCTGCACTTTTTCAAAAAACCCTTTCCTCATTTAAAATCCCTTTTTGCTTTAAAATCATCAACACCACCAGAATCACACAAAACAACCAGAATGAGAATCATCAACTTCACCAGAACCACACAAAACAACCAGAATCAGAGTCATCAACATCACCAGAACCACACAAAACAACCAGAATCAGAGTCATTTTCATCACAAGAATCCCACCACATAAAACAGAATCAGAACCATTAACACCAGTTTATCCAAAACAAAGACAGATGATCAATCATCAGAATCAATCCATACTTTTCCAACCATCAGAACATCATGCAACATTTCAGTGTTCTCACTCATCAGAACAAAAATGCATGCATTCAGTTTTCCCAAAACACCAGAGCAAACATGCATGCATTTAGTTTTCTCAAAACACAACAAAATGACATGCAAACATCACAAAACAACTAAACACCAACAGGATGCATTTTGCATTTTAATGCCAATTTAAAGACAGTTTTATAACATGCGTTTTTAATCATAACTAAAATGGCATGCAAACATTTTCCAGCCTTCACACAGAAGTAAAACAACATATTTTACCAGTCAAACAACAAACAACAACCATCAGAATAATCACTTATCAACAAAATGCATATTCTTTCAAAATGTCATTTTCGCAAAATAGTTTTTCTTTTAAACACAGAACTGAAATAACACACATTCGTGGTCCTAATGCAGCTAAAAGATGGAAGGTGCCCTTACACTTGTAGCGTGCTCTGCTATTTCTCTTGTTCCTGCTGCGTTCCCTTTTCTGCGTCTAAAAGTGGCGAAGCTGTTCCCTGAGTTTGCTGCTGCAAAACTGGGTTCTTTATCTTCGTATTGAGATGGGGATTAACTTTACTACTGTGGGTTTTCTAGTTTGAGGCTTGGATTCTCAGTTACTGGAGTCTTGAGGAATTCCCTCTCTTCAATTTGAATTCGGGAAACTGGGCAGAACAGAGACAGAATGAGAGGGGAAACGGGGTTGGTACATGCAATATGGGCAGTGAGGAGGAAGGAATGGTGTTCTGACTTCACCATCCTTCTCACTCCTATTTATAGGCTCTCATGGTGCCACCTCACTTGCCAGTTGTCTGATTTCCAGCTTTTAATTGTCTTGCAATTAGCCACTAATCCTTACTTAATGGCCTGATTAATTTAATTACTTGAAATTAAATTAATTTAATTCTACATCCAATAATTATAATTCATACTTCAAGATAAATATTTATATATATATATATATATATATATATTCACTTAAAACATACATATATTAAATATTTTACAAAATTCCAAAATACCCTTGACATTAATTCCAATATTAATATTTAAAATTAAGGGTCTTACAGCCATATACCTTGAGTAGAAAATAAAATATACCATTCTTCTATGAAAGTTGGACATCCAAATTATTTGAATGGATGAAATATACTCTAAATAATTTGTTCATGCATGGACATTCAATTTGTAATGAAATCGCAATATGGTTTTTTTTCAGTTCTATATATTCTGAAATTGAACCTGGTGGCATTTCTATTACTACAAATTGTGTACTTTGTGAACTTTCTGCATTTGTCTTCTTTATGGTTTTTCCATTTTTGGCTTGTTTTGATACTCATTACTTTCTTGTTGCAAATGCAAAATTCTAGAGAAAAAAGGTATCTTTTTAGGATACTCCACATCATCAAAAGGTTATAGAATATATAATCTTAGGACTCAAACTGTGGAGGAATCGCAATATGGTTTTTTTTCAGTTCTATATATTCTGAAATTGAACCTGGTGGCATTTCTATTACTACAAATTGTGTACTTTGTGAACTTTCTGCATTTGTCTTCTTTATGGTTTTTCCATTTTTGGCTTGTTTTGATACTCATTACTTTCTTGTTGCAAATGCAAAATTCTAGAGAAAAAAGGTATCTTTTTAGGATACTCCACATCATCAAAAGGTTATAGAATATATAATCTTAGGACTCAAACTGTGGAGGAATCCATGCATGTAATTTTTGATGAGTTTGATGACTTGGGTTTAGAAAACATGGAAAAATTTGAAGAACACAAAAATTCATCCTCTAGAATACACAGTCCAATCGAAGAGGATGAATCTGATTCAACCTCTCAGTAGTCTCCAAGAGGATGGAAGGTTGTAACGCATCATCCTTCTGATCTGATCATTGGAAATATTGTCAATGGTGTTAGGACCAGACAATATTTTACAAACAACATGGCCATGATATCATAAGTTGAACCTAAAAATGTAGATCAAGCAATAAGTGACAAATCGTTGGTTAACGCCGTGATGGAAGAACTGTCAAAGTTTGAAAGAAATAAAGTGTGGGATCTTGTGCCCTATCCTTAGGAAAAATCCATTATTGGAACTAAAGGGATCTTTAGAAATAAACTGAATGAGGATGGAGAGGTCATTCGAAACAAAGCAAGACTAGTGGCACAAGGTTACAACAAACAAGAGGGAATAGATTATGATGAAACATTCGCTCCGATTGCTAGACTTGAAGCAATTAGAATCTTCCTAGCATATGCCACTCATAAAGGTATCAAACCATTCCAAATGGATGTCAAAAATGGCTTTTTAAATGGTTCTTAAATGAGGAGGTTTATGTTCACCAACCTCCTGGTTTTGTGAACGAAACGAAGCCTAATCATGTGTTCAAACTCTCAAAAGCTCTTTACAGATTAAAGCAAGCTCCTCGAGCTTGGTATGAGAGATTGAGCTCTTTTTGAAAGAAAATGGCTTTTCAAGAAGACAGATCCATACCACACTCTTCAAGAAAACCCTTAAACAGGATCTGTTAATTGTACAAATTTATGTAGACGATATAATCTTTGGGTCCACAAATGAAAGGATGTGTGAAGATTTCTCTAACCTCATGCAAAGCAAGTTTGAAATGAGAATGATGGGTAAGCTGAAATTCTTTCTCGGTTTACAAATTAAACAATTGGAAACCTGTAAGACCCTTAATTTTAAATTAAAATTATGGAATTAATTTTAATTGTATTTTTGGGGATATTGTAAAATATTTAATATATGTATGTTTGAGTGAATATATATATATATATATATATATATATATATATATATATATAAATATTTATTTTGGAGGATGAATAAAAAATTATTGGGTGAAGATTAAATTAATTTAATTATGAGTAATTAAATTAATTGGGCAATTAATTGAGGATTAGTGGCTAATTACAATGTAATTAAGTGCTGAAGGAACCAGCCTTATTTTAATATTATTTTGGGGTGAGGTGGCACCACAAAAGCCTATAAATAGGAGTGAGCATGATGGTGAAATCAGAACACCATGCCTCCTTCCTCACTGCCCATACTGCATGTAATAGTACCCCATTTTTTCCTTCCATTCTGTCTCTGTTTTCTGCCTTCCCCATTTCCAGTCACGACTACAAAGTGAAGAAGAGGGAGTTCCTCAAAAACACCATTACCTGAAAATCCAAGCATCAAAACAGAAAACCCCCAGTATTAAAGTTAATCCCCATACCATTACGGAGCTAGAGAACTCAGTTTTGTAGCAGAAAACGCAGGCGAGAGTTTCACCGTTTTTGACGCACACATTTTAGCAGAAGCAGAGCACGCTACAAGGGTAAGGGCACCTTCCACTTTTTAGTTGCATTAGGGCTGTAAATGCATAACTTTCATGGCATTACTAGTGTTTTCTTTACTATTTTAAAAACTGGTTTGCCTGTTACTTGAAAGAAATGAAAAATACATCTTTTTGACGTTTTCAAAACTCTGTGATGATGGCTGTTTAAGCTGAATGCACTTAAGTTGTGTTGTTTATGTGGGAAAGTGGAAAACGTCTTGAATGTGATTTCAAACATGATTTAAAAATGCATGTTTGTAAAACTGTTTTGAAAATGGTTTTGAAATGCAAAAATGCATTTTGTTTGTGTTTTGCTGCTCTGTGATGCTGCATGTTATGCTGGTGTGTTGTGAAAGCTGAAATGCTTGCATGTTATTTTGATGTGTTGTGAAAGCTGAAATGCCTGCATGTTATTTTGATGTGTTGTGAAAGCTGAAATGCTTGCATGTTATTCTGATGGTTTGACAGTTTGGATGATTTGGTGCTAATCATTCTGATTCTGGTTCTTTTTCTGATGATTTGTTGTTGATGACTCTGATTCTGTTTTTGTTTGAGTGATTCTGATGATGTTGATGATTTAAAAAGAAAAGGGATTTTTAATGGGGAAAGTATTGTTTGGAAAAGTGCTAAATCTGTTTTAATGTTGGTTGTTTGTTTTTAAAAGAAAACAGTTTTGAAAAGGGTTGAAATCTCAGGAAAATTTCACTGGTTTTCGAAGCTGTATTCGAATACAACATGTGTGTATTCGACTACAACCTGTCAAGTTTCTGTTTTACTTAAGTTTTCAAACTGGTATCCGAATACGAGCCCTTGTATTCGAATACAGAGGAAGGATTTTTGCTTCTGTATTCGCATATGTATTCGACTACGACCATGTCGTATTCGAATCTAGAAGTGGGATTTTAACACTGTATTCGCATCTGTATTCGACTACAGGCATGCTGTATTCGAATACAAAATGCTGTTTTTCACTGGTTTCAGTTTCTGTATTCGAATACAGATTCGTGTTTTTAGCTTCTGTATTGCAATACAAGGAAGCTGTATTCGAATACAGATTCGTGTTTTCTAGAAAATCAAGTTTTAAACTCTACCTTGTGAATTTTAAAGTGTTGGGAACTTTGAGAAGGATTAAAGTGATTTTAAATAGAGTTCTTGAAATATCTTTGAAGAGAAGAGGATGAAGTATTGAAAACCTTTAAGGATCTGGAAGAAAAGATTAAATTTTTCAAGGTTTTGCCTTCTGTATTCGACTACAGGCATGCTGTATTCGAATACATAATGTTAAAATTGCAGTTTTTGGCTTCTGTATTCGAATATAAGGGGTCTGTATTCGAATACAGATTCGAACTTCCAAAAATTTCAAGTTTTTAAGAGTGTTTTGTAAACCCTGAGTGTTTGGGGAATGTTGGGATTGTTGTGGTGAATTAAAATGGAATTTTGGTGATGTTTTGAAGTTGTAGAGATGAAGTTTTGAGACTTTACTGATATAGTGAAAGATGAGGTTGTGTGCACTAAGATTGCCTCTGTATTCAAATACCAGAGGGCTGTATTCGAATACAGAGTGTAATTCTGCACTATTTTTTGCTTCTGTATTCGAATACAGAGAAGCTGTATCCGAATACAGATTCGTAAAATTCCAGAAATCCTCAGTTTTAAACTCTGTAATTGAATTTTAAGAGTTTGGGAAAACATTCCAAAGTATTAATGATTAATTGACTGTTTAATCATGATTGTGATGATGTTAATTCTGACTGTGCTGAGACATGTAAAACATGATAAAAAGCATGAATTTTCGGATTTTGCATTCTGTTTCTAAAGAAGTGGAACACTGCATATTCATGCATTGCATAGTCAAGTGGTACCCGCGATGGGCCATAGAGTAATGCGCAACCACGTGCTGATCTGTTGAGCGATTGCACGAGTGCTGGACTGTTGAGCGTCTGCACTAGGTACTGATCTGTTGAGCGATTGTACCTTGGTATATAGGTGCTGGTCTGTTGAGCGACTGCACTAGTACTGGACTGTTGAGCGTCTGTACCCTGAAATGCGTAGCCACGTGCTGATTTGTTGAGCGATTGCACGAGTGATGGTCTGTTGAGCGACTACACTGGTACTGGATTGTTGAGCGTCTGTACCCTGGAATACGCAACCACGTGCTGATCTGTTGAGCGATTGCACGAGTGCTGGACTGTTGAGCGTCTGCACTAAGTACTGATCTGTTGAGCGATTGTACTTTGGTATATAGGTGCTGGTCTGTTGAGCGACTGCACTGGTACTGGACTGTTGATCGTCTGTACCCTGAAATGCGCAGCCACGTGCTGATCTGTTGAGCGATTGCACGAGTGCTAGTCTGTTGAGCGACCGCACTAGGTACTGATCTGTTGAGCGATTGTACCTTGGTATATGTCAAACGTGTTGGACTGTTGAGCGTCTGCACTGGTGCTGATCTGCTGAGCGATTGCACCCAGGTCTTGAGGGCCGTTAATGTCAAACATATTGTGCTGGTCTGTTGAGCGACTGCACCTTGGTGATTCCAAGAAAATTGTATACATGAGCATATACATATTTCATTGAGGGATTGACTAGTGGGTCACGTTTGATTATATGATGAATGAGTGGAAATTGAATGTGTGTGAGTACTGTTCCAGAATCTGAATTTCTGAATTAATGATTGTGATTTGCTGAGGTGTTGTTTGTGCTTACCACATATTGCATAATAATTGGTTGCTGTTTTTGAAAAGGCATATATGTCATTAAAATTCAAATGAACATGATTATTTTCCTCATCATCATATGTTATACCATGGACATAATTGTTGCTGTGAAATATATGCTATGTGATTAATTGTTAATTTCGGTCGGTGACCCTTGCTATTATATTGTGGACTTTGGGCTTTGCCCTCAGATGCCCCCCAAACCCATGCCACCCGTGGGTACCCGAACGACGGAAACGTCGTTGAACTTCCTTGATCGCTATTCGCGCACTGCTTGGGAATTCGACCCCATCTCGAGCAGAGCGACTTACACGGGGTGGTTGGAGCGGACGAGCAGGACTGACAGCGTGGAGGATTTCGTAGGGCGCACACATGCGAGTATAGATTTTCCCGTACCTTCTCGTCTAGTATTGGAGGCGCACGGAATTTTCGACGATGCTGAGGAGTCCGCTAGAGAGGTTGAGACGGAGGCCACCGTAGGTGTGGTGACTCCCAACTCGGTGGTTAGAGGAGTTATGCATGAGTCTGAGGCAGAAGGGAAGAATGATGAGCCGAGGCCAGTAGCAGCTGAGATTCCGGGTCCGTCCAGGATCTCCGATGATTATTATGAGATTCTGGCACCGCCGAAGCGACCGAGACTTGTTATTGATCTAACTTCTGAGGAGACCGACCCCACTCTGTATGATGAGGAGGAGGAGGAGGTCACGTCGAGGCGAGCGGCAGATTCGGAGAGGACTTGCTTAGGATGCAGAGGAAATCCGTGCTACTGTAGCTTTAGCGCATGATCAGTTAGACTTGATGTATTAGGCTTTGAGCTGGATATGTATTTTGTTTTTATTTTGAAAAACAATTGTTGTACTATTTAATTCCGCACTCTGATATTGACTTTTGGGAATATTATGGTATTATTATCTTCAAAAAATATTTTATTGTTTATCATTAAATTTCTAGAATTAAGTAATTAATTTAATTCCTTTCAAATTAATTTTGGAAAAATTCATTTTAAATATTTATTTGAAGAAAAAAAAAATGCACCCGCGCTGTGTTTTAAATTCGGGGTATTACAAAACCGGCATCTTCATTTCTCAAGAGAAATACACCAAAGATCTCCTAAAGAAACACAACATGGATTCAGCAAAAACTATGGACACTCATGATTGGTAGTTTCAGTGTTCTTTAATCTGTGTGCAAATGTTGCTTGATGAGCATGTGGGGGTGACTTTTGGGGTTCCTAATGAAGGTGTGCTCTATGAGTGAGGTCATATATGGGAAATCATAAGTGTGTGGTCAGTGAGTAGTTTTAGGAATCTCTATCGTTTGGTGTCCCTGTCTTGAGTACATGGTGGATTGGGTTCATACTTTCATTTGTATTGATTTAAAGGAGTTACTGGATGAGTGTATTTTATTGATGAAATGTCTTTGGTAGTCAAAAAGTAAATTTGTAAAATTCTGTTTTGGGCATAGTTTATGTTTTTTTTTAATTGATTCAAAATTCTCTTCGTCTTTGAAAAAAAATAAAACCAACCTTTCTCAAACGTGTTAAATTAAATAAATATTTGAGCTAACAACTAGACAACTATATGTTCATCTCAATCCTTTGTTCCTTTCATTTCCTACTTCAAATTGTAACTAGTCGGTTACTACTCCAATTGCCTAATTGAATGGAGGTGAATGGATAAAAAATTGTTCAGTCACTTATACTGAGAGAGATGTGTTTAAGGACATCAATAAACCATACTTGGATTTTATTATTTGTTTTCAATTCACACTACAAGAAAAAAAAAAAAGGGATTTGCAGCGGTTTTTAAGAACACCTGCGGCGGTTATAACCGCCTCAAATTGAAGATTATGACGGTTCTTCAACCGTCGTAGATTCGTGTGTCGTGAGGTCAGTTTGCGATGGTTTCGAAAACCGTCGTTCCAACCGTCGACAACATTTGCGACGGTTCCTAACCGCCTCAATATACGTTTTGAGACGGTTCGAACCGTCGCAAAACACGTTCATTTTAAATTGTATTTGAAATATTGCGACAGTTATCAACCGTCGCTATATTCATTTTAAGACAATTTAAACCGTCGCAATCCTAATAATTTAAATTAAAAAATTATGATACAATTTTTTCCTATTTTTTATTAATTAAAATAAAAAATATTCATAAATATCTTCCACATAATTTAAATACACAATTAAATAACTATTGTAACTAAATTCGATTTATATAATTTTTTGAAAAGAAATAACATCAGTTCATACATTGAACTTAACTAAAATAATAAATAAACTAGTTTAAATATTCAAAACATTAGTGGAGTGGCTAAACATAAAAGTTCATCAAAATATCTAATCAGTCTCAGTCCCTAATGATGTTGCTCCACGATCATCAGGTTGGTGGCTACAAACAGATGAACGTCTATCATCTATTTGCGATTCTATGTCTGTTGCCTGGAAAAAAAATTATATTAACCTCAATGAATCTTTATAAACATTGTCAAATACTAATTAACTAAATTTCTCATATAGCAAACATCAATCATTACACAATTGATATTTTTAACCAAAGACAAACAGTTATCAGTTGAGGCCACATTTGACATTAATTTTATCTCAACCTAAGGGACATAGATACGTATGTATATATGCATCATATATGCAGCAAGACAACATAAGGCCACATTTGACAACACAAAGCTAGCTTCTTGATCCTACCAACACAACAATTCTCAAAACTAGTCTCACATAGTTTGGTTTGATTCATGAAAAAATTGTAAAAGAACATAAACTAGAATATACATTTAAAGAATGGAAGGCAACATATACCTTAATCTGAATAAGTTGGGCTTCTGATAGATCAGCTCAACAGCCAAGCCACACAGAACTCCTAATAGATCACCTGAACAGCCAGACCACACAGATTAATATGATAAATATGCAAGTATATAGTTCTGCCAGGCTACATAGATGAACCTTTAAATCCTATATACAGTTCTGCCAAATCAGCATTGTTATAACCAGGTATATAGTACTTGACAAACATGATAAATATGCTTAACTTGAATATAAAAATTAACCCTATATAAACTTCAAACAGATCTTAAGTTTTGATGCTCTTAAGTTTTGATAATAACTCTTTGAATTAGCTGTCAAACAGATCTTGGTTACAAGTTAATTTTTTATAGTCAATTTTATATAAACTGCAACTGCCTCTATCAATTTAAAGTGTCAAATAATTGGAAGGAGAGAAATACACTTATATTGAGTTCTTGTTAAACATTATTGCAAAGAATCAACATATACAGAAAGAATCTTATTCATTAAATATATATCAGAATATTTGCATTGGAGAGAAAAGTTTCTATGTCCTATCCATCACATTTGGTTGATGGAACTTCACAGTTTATTTCACAAAATATTAGAATGGCAACTATTTTGTATATTCTTTTGGGATGTTAATTGTTCTTTGTTTCCATGCAAATGTTAAATCAATTGTTTTGAGCACATTCTAATACCGTTCTAGTTTTCCATTTTATTATCATTGTGATTTTACAAAATTAGAAATTGGAGAGTCTCACCCAACTCAAATTCACAGTAATTTCAGAATGATAAATAATAGGGTTACTCATGAATGATACGATTACTCATGAAAACCGCCTCAATATTCATTTTTTTGCAACGGTTCAAACCGCCTCAATATTCATTTTTTTGCGACGGTTCAAACTTCCTCAATATTCATTTTTTTGCGACGGTTCAAACCGTCGCAAAACACGTTAAATTTTTTTTTTTGAAATTTCGCGATAGTTATCAACCGTCGCTATATTCATTTTGAACAATTTGATCCAAAACAATGCGACAGTTATCAACCGTCACATTCCTAATAATTTAAATTAAAAAATTATTATACAATATTTTCTGATTTTTTATTAAATAAAATAAAAAATATTTATAAATTAATATCATCCACATAATTTAAATAAACAATTAAATAACTATTGTAGCTAAATTCAGTTTATATCATTTTTTCAAAATAAATAACACAAATTCATACATTGAACTTAACTAAAATAATAAATAACTCCATGAAAGATAAACATACACAAATATTCAAAACACAAATATTCATACACAAATATTCAAAACAACTCGATGAAAGATAAAAGTTTATGAAAATATCTAATCAGTCCCTAATGATGTTGCTCCACGATCATCAGGTTGGTGGCTAGAAACAGATGAACGTCTACCATCTATTAGCGATTCTATGTCTATTGCCTGGAAAAAAAATTACATTAATCTCAATGAATCTTGATAAACATTGTCAAATACTAATTAACTAAATTTCTCATATAGCAAACATTAATTGTTACACAATTGAAATATTTAACCAAAGACAAACAGCTCGATCTATGGGATTTTATAAACAGGTTTCCTAAGAAAATAATTTTACCTTTTTTTCTCTAGAATTTTGCATTTGCAACAAGAAAGCAATTTGCTCCTTCAACATATCAAATTCAGAATCCCTTTTCTTAAGCATATCGATTTTAGCTTGCATTTACTCCATCTTGTCATTAGCTTCAGAGGATGACATTGATCTTACAGAGTGAGAAGTAGATGTAGTGATTTGAGACGGTGTTATTCCAAGTCCCATACAACGAACATATCCTGGATGTTCTTTTCCAAACACATTAACAAATGCTTCATTTGAAGAATGAGTCTTCCCAATTTCAGATTGGAATGAGTCTTCCCAATTTCACAAGCAAAGGAAGCAAACTACATTCCTCTATATAACAGAAAGGTCTAGAATTCTCAACCATTTCAACAGAAAAACGCCATGTAGTACATTCAAATATATGTTGCAAAAGAACAATCAATTTGATATCATCTAAGACAATAAATAGATGAACTATATTGGTACAAGCACCAAAACTAACTACATCCAACCATAATGCACCAAATCAAGCATATGTAACATTGAAGCAAGCACACCAACATTGAAGCCTATAGTTTTATAACTTTGTAACTCACTATTATCAACCAAAATAACTAATATTGTAAATTTGCAACTCACTATTACCAAAACTAACAATTGCATCTTGAATTTATAAAGTGGTCAATAAGAAATAATTACAATTAACACTTCTATTCTATACACTTACATATTTTTCCTTGGCTTCATCATTGACAAATGACCTATTAGACTTTTTATGACAAATTGAATACATTTCACCCCTGCTGTATTTTCCCAGACATTGTTAACTATTTCCACATCCAGACTTTATATTTTATCTGCAGTATTCTATTGCTACTTTCATTTAACTTTATTATTTGTTGTGTTCAAGCTGAAGAAATGAACATTACTAATATCTTTTCTTTCAGAGAAACCATATGTGCATATCAATGGAATTAGTAACTGCTGTTCTTGGAGACCATGGGCAACGTCCTCATGAAGATTATGGTAAAATTCATTTACTTTTTGGTTCAGAAAAATTATTGTTATTTTGAACGATATAGTGTTTTTAGATTCAGTTGAAAAAACACGGTTCAAATTGGAAAATATAATTCAAATCATTATCTACTAAAGGGTGAATTTAACTTTCAACTAAGGCCCAAATTTTATGTATAATGCTTGTTGTAGTCCTTTTGATATTTTTTTTTCAAACTCACCCCTATATATCATTTTTATTCATTTCAATCCTTGCCATTAGCATTATACCCTTGTCTGATGCATCATAAGACATAACTCTATACAGTTTTTATTTTATTCCTTGTCTCATTCTCTTCTTCTCCCTTTCCCTTCCCCTTCCAGTAGCCTCCCCCCCTTTCCAAGCTACAATGAAGCATACGATGTGTCTTATACCATACATCAAGATGATTAGAGATCTTAATTAACAGATTCTAATGCCATCAAAAGTCTAACCAAATAAACTGGGTTAACATTACTTACCTCAGTTGGAACATGAACAAGAGAAGAAGCGGCTCCTCCAATAGTATCTGTTATTGAATAAGCTTCTCCAATTTCTCTTGCTCAGCTTTCTGCAGTATAAAAATTAAGTGAACACCATAGATGGAACCGGCAAGCACATACCTTTACTGATGTAGACAAACTCATATGGTTCATCTGTGTATAATATATGGATTCTTAGCCGAGATGAAGCAGCTAAGAAGTGCATGCTAAGCTGCACATTGACATCAGCCACTAAACAAATCACAGTTCTAACTTTTGACCCATTTTAATGGACTTATTTTCATCTTATTTAGGCTTATCTTCTCCATTGAACAATGGTGATTGACATTTCTGAAATTGGGGAAAATAATTTTTGGATAACCTCATGAGTTTCACCATTCAAATTGAAAATGATACAAAGATGAGTAAATAGCATATTCGATCTGCTTATGATAGCAGAAAGTAACAACTATAAAAACTAACTACCCTAAAATCGAACTATAGTTAATTCAGTTATAACAGTTACTCCAGACTGCATTTATATAAGCTTACTCAAGTAAATATTTATTTAAGTTTTTCTCCAAACACGGCCTTCAGGATAGGGTTTGGCAGGTGCACAAAACATAATAAGTAATAAGTGGAAGATATGTAATGTATAGCATAGTTCAAATAAGTTTTGGTCTATAATAGGACCAATTTGTCATTGATATATTATAAAATAGTTAAAGGTTATGATTTTATAATATATCAACTATTATTAAAAGTTGATAATTCTAGACCAAAACTTGTTTGGACCATTCTATAGTCCTCCTAAAATGCATACTGTATAATTGTCCTATGAAACAAAAACATACCACCTTTTCAAAGTGCACTGAAACAGAAAACCAAATGATATTATGTTCTAAGCAATACATAGAACCATGGATTTAAATTGCAATTGCAAATGGTTTACGCTGTGAACTTTTATATTGTAGTGAAATGTTGGCCAATATGGTCAAATGCAGAACCACAATTTAAAAATATGGTAACTATAGACGTAGAAACCTCTAAAATCATTATATTACATCTGTAATTTTAGTTGGGGACCGAAATTTAAAACCATACATGAAACATGTAAATGGAACAATAAATGATTAAAAATAGGAAAATGGAAGAGAAGACAAAACCTAAAGCTCAGAGAGTTCCTCTAAATATTCAGGTGGACATAAGTCAGGCCTAGTGGACAATCCTTGACCCAACTTAACAAAAGTTGGTCCCAGCGGCACGAACCCTTTTATTCTTATCAAGTGTCCCATTTTTCTGCTCCAAAAATAGCTTCAACCCAAATGAACCCAAAGAACTCACAATCTCAAAGGTCCTCTAAACCAACTAACCATAACAAAAACAAAAAACAAAAGTCATGGTTGAATAAATCATTAAAAGAAAAACCAATCTATTTATCGATACCGGAATCAGTAGAAATATAAAGTGTGAGATAAGAGAGTAACTATTACAAAAGAAAATGATAAAATGAGTATTTTCTTATATAACAAAACATAACAGAAGAATTTTCCTCATATATCTAACATAATAGAAAAAGGGGGTCAGTCTAATATGAACCATATGTGTATAATATATGAACCGGCAAGCAGATACCATTGTTACGGTAAGTAAAGCTAGGGTTCGAACTCAACAACAAAGAAGGGAGAAATAGTTAAACGATGCGTCAACAACAAAGAAGATGGGAGCTTTACCTTATGTAGCACAGCAAGCTCAGAGACGAAGGGAGGACGGAGCAAACAGAGACGAAGGGAGGCCGCAATGAATAAGGAAGATGGAGGGTAATCGTGAATGGGAAAACGAAATGGAAGGTTTGGTGCGGCGAAAACGAAATTGGGGGAAGGGAAAAAACGAAATGGAGGAGGGAAAAAACGCAAATTAGGGGGGAAAAGGGTTTTGGGGCGGCGATGGTTGACAAAAACCGCCGCAGGAACCGTCGCAATTTTTTGATTAGGGTAGTTTTTCAGGAACCGTCGCAATCCAAGTGGCGCAAATCTAAAAATTTCTTGTAGTGTAATAATAGGGTTACTCATGATACTTGCATACTAATACAGACAATTTCAGAATGATAAATAATAGGAGTATTAGAGATTAAATTAGTCGAACCAAAATGTTAGAGTTTGTAGAGTGAGAACCAATATGTCTTTAAGCCTTGATTAGGGCTTATTTTCACCAACTCTTTGTATGCATTCTTTTTTCACCATGGAAGTTCTTTTCTTAAGCTACTTCTCGGTTTGCCTATATACAATTTTGCTAAATTCTGATCAGACCAAGTATCTCTGTTTTGCCAAATTCTATATTTAACTAAACCCTACAAAGTTTATATTTAATTATAGTATATTATATCTTATTGCATATACAGTCACAAACAACCTTTTACTGTTTTTGAATATAAAATTATAACATCTTGTAATCAAATTTGTGAACAGTTCAGCCACAAATTAGGATTAGCATAAGCACACAATTTAGCCACAAATTAGGATTAGCATAAGCACACAGTTCAGCCACAAATTAGAATTAGAATAAGCACACAATTCAGCCACAAATTAGGATACATCCAGAAAGCTAAACTAATTGAAAGTTAGGATTAGCATAAGCGCACACACACACAGTTCAGCCACAAATTTCAGATACAACCAGAAAGCTAAACTGGAAAATGAAACACGAACAGTGGCGGCGGTTGACAAAAACCGCCCCAGGAACCGTCACAGAGTTGTGGTAAGGGCGGTTATTTCAGAACCGTCGCAGGCCAAGTGTCATAAAAATGAAAAATTCTTGTAGTGTCAGGTTTTTTCAAGTAGTCATTATTTGTTTAATTAGTTTAAAAAAAAAAACTAACATGTCATATTGAGAATAAGAATCAATATTAATCATAATTTTAAATTGCGGCAATTTATACTACAATAAAATGCAGATAAATGTAGCTAGTATGACTGCAGCCTGCAGTTGCCGTTATAATTTCGTTACAGAGACCTCTAGATGGCAAATTAAAACTATTTTATCCGTTCTTTAATAGTGCTTTTGTTAATTAATTTATTATGCAATTCTTTACTGTAGCTTTAGAAACTGTATTAAATATATAATTATGAGCTTGGTTAATAAAATATGCACAAAATTTAGTGTTCCTAAACTCCCCTGTGATGGTGCCAGCTGTTCCAAGTTTCATATGTGTTTGTGTCCCTTTTAAAGCTTATTAAAGTTAAACTTTGTGCTAATGTCTTTTTTCTAAATTTGCTTGACAAAAGGATAATGATAGATACCTAATATCCACAGGTTGGGAGCTACAAGAGAGGTTTATTCGTATATAGTAAGAATTAATTAATTTGAAATTATGTATATATTTTGTTCAATTTTAATTAATTTCATATGTTTGGCAAAATATGTATGTGACTATGTTCTAAGCACCATGGAATATGTTTTGGGAAAATAATTGAAGTATTTTTTTATGATGGAGATAGTGTAGAAGGTTAATCCTGAGACACGTTAACTGTCTAACTAGCTAGTAATTTATAGTAAATAATAATGATATGCATCATTCGTGTCCGGAATTAACACTATGCAACCAAAACAGGAATATGGATAATTGGCAATATGCATGGTTTATCAAGTTATTTGTTGCATTGTTTAATTATCTTATTTTCCTTTCTTTTTTCTTTTTATGGTTTTAATTAGTAATTTGATTACAGCAAATTGTTAGTTATCAATGTGTCATTTTGAAACGTCTATAGTTGTGATTTTTTTAATTTATTACAATCAATAATAAAATTGACTTAATTGGTTTTTGTATTTTTTAAAATCTTTTTTAGTTAAGTGTTTGTCTTATAAAAAATGGACCGTACTTGGATGAACAATAGAGTCAATGTTAATAGCCATGGATTGAAAACAAAGTTTGTCTGTGGTGTTAGAAACTTTGTGAAGAGGCTTGGAAAGAGCCCATTTGTATATCTGAGGGAGGGATAGTGTGTTCATGTATAAAATGCAAGTGTATCAAGATATCTATAACAACTACCATTAGACTTCACTTTGTACCAGGACAGATTTCAAACAGACTATTGGATTTTGACTGAACATGGAGAAGCAAAGCCTATAGATGATACAAGGGTGGTTCGAACAATAGTGGAAATGTACACCATGACGACCAATTTGATGCATTAATCATATGACGAATGAGGCTTTTAGGCCTTATGGAGATGTCCTCCATGTGAATGCTAACACGGGAAACGAGACATTGGTTGAGAATGAGTTGCCCAACAAAGATGCAAAAACGGTTTTGTGACAAGTTAATATATGCCATCAAGCCCATTTATGAGAGGGCTACCAAGTTGATATTATCAATATTTGTTCTACTTCTGGAAATCAGGTCTAACTGGCACGTTCCACAAAAGGTGTAGGTTTTGTTGCACAAATGCTAAAAAGTGTATGTCTAGTTCAGAAATTCTTGCCCGAGTACTATTACCAAACAACATAGTTGGTGTCTAAGTTATGATTGAAGGTTGAGAAGATTGGTTATTGTAAGAAAGGTTGTATGCTATACTACAAGAATGATAGCAAATTATTCGAGTGCAAATGTTGTCATTCTCCTAGGTTCATTCCTCATAGGGTTGGTATGGGAAAGTACAAAGATGTGCCAACAAAGAGAATGTTCTATCTTCCTAACATTAATAGATTATAAAGATTGTATGCATCAATTGCGTTTGTAGCATAAATGAGATGGCATCACAAGAACAAAAGCAATTTGAATGTCCTTCGCCATCCATCTAATTGAAAAATGTGGAAACACTTTGATGATGTATATCTGAACTTTGCTAGTGAACCAAAAAAATGTAAGGTTGGGTCTCTATAAAGATGGATTTACTCCTTAATTTAAAGCGTATGCTTCTCAAAACTCATGTTGGCCAATAATAATTACCCCATACGATTTTCCCCTGAAATGTGCATGACCAAAAATGTTTTTTACTTGTCTTGAACCCAAACCTTCTAACCCCAAAGCAAAGATAGATATCTACTTGCAACCATTGATTGATGATCTGCAACAATTGGGATCCAATGTGTAAGACCCAATATCAATTATCTAGAACTTGGCAATTGAATCCATAAACCTTAATAAAATAGAGGCAAATATAATGAAATAATAATTAGAATCATAAAACACAACTGAAAACTACATTCAAAATATAGTTTACAACTTGTTTTTGTAGAATCATACATTATTATATCAACTTGAACTAATTTAAGTGTTTAACAAATTTTCATTACATCACATAATTCAATACATCAATATTTTAACACTAATAAGTCTGGACCAATCCTCTGGTCCTCAGCTCGTAACTTAGTTTCCTCTAGTTGCTAATATAAAAATAAATGGGTGCGGAAAACCTCAATGAGTTTTGAAAATAAAGGGAGGGGTAGTTTAATTTTTTTTCCTTCATAAATACGCATAAAAACTTGAAATAATGGTGCATCTTATGATGAAGCTCTTAACTTCAATTTTTCATAAAAACTTAGCTAAAATCATTCTTTCATTATGATTATGAAAACTATGCATGACCTCAAATCTTTTCGTTGAAACAAGCAAAATTCGCCCAATATTTTGATGTGGTTCACCAAGATAATTGAGTCTTGATTGATAAAGGCGGTTTGGTCAAACCCCAACCAGCGTCCTGATTGTTCTCCTCTACCTGTTGTTCCATGCCTGTAACAATTTTGAATGTCCCACCATGAATAAGGTCATGCATGATCTGATTTATGAGAATGTAATGCACTTGAGATGTTATGTATGCAATTGCCTTGATAATATTATGTTTGCAATGCATCATTACTCCATAACTTACTCTAGAACTCCTGACCAGAGGCGATGCATTTTGGAGTAACAGATCAGAGGCATCACGACTAGAGGCAAACTCTAACCAGAGGAAGCATGACCCGAAGCGTATAGGTTAGAGGCAACATAATCAAAGTCAAAGGATATGTGACAAAAGACAAAGTCAAAGGATACATGTCGATACGCAAAATAAGATGATATGTGTAAGACCCTTAATTTTAAATATTAATATTGGAATTAATGTCAAGGGCATTTTGGGAATTTTGTAAAATATTTAATATATGTATGTTTTAAGTGAATATATATATATATATATATATATATATAAATATTTATCTTGAAGTATGAATTAAAATTATTGGATGTAGAATTAAATTAATTTAATTTCAAGTAATTAAATTAAGTAAGGATTAGTGGCTAATTGCAAGAAAATTAAAAGCTGGAAATCAGACAAGTGGCAAGTGAGGTGGCACCATGAGAGCCTAGAAATAGGAGTGAGAAGGATGGTGAAGTTAGAACACCATTCCTTCCTCCTCACTGCCCATATTGCATGTACCAACCCCATTTCCACTCTCATTCTGTCTCTATTCTGCCCAGTTTCCCGAATTCAAATTGAAGAGAGGGAATTCCTCAAGACTCCAGTAACAGAGAATCCAAGCCTCAAAAACCTGAAAACCCACAGTAGTAAAGTTAATCCCCATCTCAATACGAAGATAAAGAACCCAATTTTGCAGCAGCAAACTCAGGGAACAGCTTCGCCGCTTTTGGACGCAGAAAAGGGAACGCAGCAGGAACAAGAGAAATAGCAGAGCACGCTACAAGTGTAAGGGCACCTTCCATCTTTTAGCTGCATTAGGACCACGAATGTGTGTTATTTCAGTTCTGTGTTTAAAAGAAAAACTGTTTTTCAAAAATGACATTTTGAAAGAAAATGCATTTTGTTGATAAGTGATTATTCTGATCGTTGTTGTTGGCTATTTTACTGGTAAAATATGTTGTTTTACTTCTGTGTGAAGGCTGGAAAATGTTTGCATGCCATTTTAGTTATGATTAAAAACACATGTTATAAAACTGTCTTGCAAATGGCATTAAAATGCAAAATGCATCCTGTTGGTGTTTAGTTGTTCTGTGATGTTTGCATGTCATTTTGTTGTGTTTTGAGAAAACTGAATGCATGCATGTTTGCTCTGGTGTTTTGGGAAAACTGAATGCATGCATGTTTGTTCTGATGAGTGAGAACACTGAAATGTTACATGATGTTCTGATGGTTGGAAATGTCTGGATTTATTCTGATGATTGATCATCTGTCTTTGTTTTGGATAAACTGGTGTTAATGGTTCTGATTATGTTTTATGTGGTGGGATTCTGGTGATGAAAATGACTTTGATTCTGGTTGTTTTGTGTGGTTCTGGTGATGTTGATGACTCTGATTCTGGTTGTTTTGTGTGGTTCTGGTGATGTTGATGATTCTGATTCTGGTTGTTTTGTGTGATTCTGGTGGTGTTGATGATTTTAAAGGAAAAAGGGATTTTAAATGAGGAAAGGGTTTTTTGAAAAAGTGAAGAATCTGTTTGATATGTGGTTGTCATTTTTTTAAAGAAAACAGTTTGAAAATGGTCGAACTTTCACTGGTTTTCGAAGGTGTATTCGACTACAACATGTGTGTATTCGAATACAACCTTCCAGGTTTCTGGTTTATTTAAAGTTTTCAAACCTGTATTCGAATACGAGCCCCTGTATTCGAATATAGAGGAAAGATTTTTGCTTCTGTATTCGCATCTGTATTCGATTACGATCATGTCGTATTCGAATACAGAAGTGAAATTTTAACACTGTATTCGCATCTGTATTCGACTACTTTGCATGAGGTTAGAGAAATCTTCACACATCCTTTCATTTGTGGAACCAAAGATTATATCGTCTACATAAATTTGTACAATTAACATATCCTGTTTAAGGGTTTCTTGAAGAGTGTGGTATGGATCTGTCTTCTTAAAAAGCCATTTTCTTTCAAAAAGAGCTCAATCTCTCATACCAAGCTCGAGGAGCTTGCTTTAATCTGTAAAGAGCTTTTGAGAGTTTGAACACATGATTAGGCTTCGTTTCGTTCACAAAACCAGGAGGTTGGTGAACATAAACCTCCTCATTTAAGAAACCATTTAAAAAGCCACTTTTGACATCCATTTGGAATGGTTTGATACCTTTATGAGTGGCATATGCTAGGAAGATTCTAATTGCTTCAAGTCTAGCAATCGGAGCGAATGTTTCATCATAATCTATTCCCTCTTGTTGGTTGTAACCTTGTGCCACTAGTCTTGCTTTGTTTCGAATGACCTCTCTATCCTCATTCAGTTTATTTCTAAAGATCCCTTTAGTTCCAATGATGGATTTTTCCTAAGGATGGGGCACAAGATCCCACACTTTATTTCTTTCAAACTTTGACAGTTCTTCCATCACGGCGTTAACCAACGATTTGTCACTTATTGCTTGATCTACATTTTTAGGTTCAACTTATGATATCATGGCCATGTTGTTTGTAAAATATTGTCTGGTCCTAACACCATTGACAATATTTCCAATGATCAGATCAAAAAGATGATACGTTACAAGCTTCCATCCTCTTGGAGACTACTGAGAGGTTGAATCAGATTCATCCTCTTCGATAGGACTGTGTATTCTAGATGATGAATTTTTGTCTTCTTCAAATTTTTCCATGTTTTCTAAACCCAAGTCATCAAACTCATCAAAAATTACATGCATGGATTCCTCCACAGTTTGAGTCCTAAGATTATATATTCTATAACCTTTTGATGATGTGGAGTATCCTAAAAAGATACCTTTATCAGATTTTGGATCAAATTTCCCAAATTTTTTTATTATTTAAGATGTAACAATAACATCCAAAGATATGAAAGTAAGAAATATTTGGTTTTCTGTCTTTCCATAGCTCATATGGAGTTTTGTTTAAGATTTTTCTTATGGATACACAGTTTGAAACATAATAGGTCGTGTTCACTACAAGAAAAAAAATTGATTTGCGGTGGTTTTTCAGGACACCTGCGGCGGTTATAACCACCTCAAATGGAAGATTGCGACGGTTCTTCCACTGTCGCAGACTCGTGCGTTGCGAGGCCAGGCTGCGACGGTTCCAAAAACCGTCGTTCCAACCGCCGGGAACATTTGCAACCGTTCCTAACCGCCTCAATATACGTTTTGCGACGGTTCAAACCGTCGCAAAACACGTTCATTTTTATTTGTATTTGAAACATTGCGACAATTATCAACTGTCGCTATATTCATTGAGACAATTTGAACCGAAACATTGCAACAGTTATCAACCATCGCTATATTCATTTTGAAACAATTTGAACCATCGCAATCCTAATAATTTAAATTAAAAAATTATGATACAATTTTTTCCTATTTTTTATTTATTAACATAAAAAATATTCATAAATATCGTCCACATAATTTAAATACACAATTAAATAACTATTGTAACTAAATTCAATTTATATAATTTTTTCAAAAGAAATAACACCAATTCATACATTGAACTTAACTAAAATAATAAATAAACTAGTTTAAATATTCAAAACATTATGGAGTGGCTAAACATACAAAACAACTCCATGAAACATAAAAGTTCATCAAAATATCTAATCAGTCCCTAATGTTGTTGCTCCACGATCATCAGGTTGGTGGCTAGAAACAGATGAATGTCTACCATCTATTGGCGATTCTATGTCTGTTGCTTGGAAAAAAAAATTATATGAACCTCAATGAATCTTGATAAACATTGTCAAATACTAATTAACTAAATTTCTCATATAGCAAACATCAATCATTATACAATTGATATTTTTAACCAAAGACAAACAGTTCTCATGGGATTTTATAAACAGGTTTCCTAAGAAAACAATTTTATTTTTTCTCTCTAGAATTTTGCATTTGCAACAAGAAAGTAATGAGTATCAAAACAAGCCAAAAATGGAAAAACCATAAAGAAGACAAATGCAGAAAGTTCACAAAGTACACAATTTGTAGTAATAGAAATGCCACCAGGTTCAATTTCAGAATATATAGAACTGAAAAAAAACCATATTGTGATTTGATTACAAATTGAATGTCCATGCATGAACAAATTATTTAGAGTATATTTCATCCATTCAAATAATTTGGATGTCCAACTTTCATAGAAGAATGGTATATTTTATTTTCTACTCAAGGTATATGGCTGTAAGACCCTTAATTTTAAATATTAATATTGGAATTAATGTCAAGGGTATTTTGGGAGTTTTGTAAAATATTTAATATATGTATGTTTTAAGCGAATATATATATATAAATATTTATCTTGAAGTATGAATTAAAATTATTGGATGTAGAATTAAATTAATTTAATTTCAAGTAATTAAATTAATCAGACCATTAAGTAAGGATTAGTGGCTAATTGCAAGACAATTAAAAGCTGGAAATCAGACAAGTGGCAAGTGAGGTGGCACCATGAGAGCCTATAAATAGCAGTGAGAAGGATGGTGAAGTCAGAAAACCATTCCTTCCTCCTCACTTCCCATATTGCATGTACCAACCCCATTTCCCATCTCATTATGTCTCTGTTCTGCCCAGTTTCCCAAATTCCAATTGAAGAGAGGGAATTCCTCAAGACTCCAGTAACTGAGAATCCAA
Organism: Cicer cuneatum; assembly: GCA_037974295.1. Classification (NCBI taxonomy): domain Eukaryota; kingdom Viridiplantae; phylum Streptophyta; class Magnoliopsida; order Fabales; family Fabaceae; genus Cicer; species Cicer cuneatum. Next base: position 37,087,500 of record JBBPBO010000003.1, on the reverse strand, counting down.
GCCTCAAACCAGAAAACCCACAGTAGTAAAGTTAATCCCCATCTCAATACGAAGATAAAGAACCCAGTTTTGTAGCAGCAAACTCAGGGAACAGCTTCGCCGCTTTTAGACACAGAAAAGGGAACGCATCAGGAACAAGAGAAATAGCAGAGCACGCTACAAGTGTAAGGGCACCTTCCATCTTTTAGCTGCATTAGGACCACGAATGTGTGTTATTTCAGTTCTGTGTTTAAAACAAAAACTGTTTTTCGAAAATGACATTTTGAAAGAATATGCATTTTGTTGATAAGTGATTATTCTGATGGTTGTTGTTGGCTGTTTTACTGGTAAAATATGTTGTTTTACTTCTGTGTGAAGGCTGGAAAATGTTTGCATGCCATTTCAGTTATGATTAAAAACGCATGTTATAAAATTGTCTTGAAAATGGCATTAAAATGCAAAATGCATCTTGCTGGTGTTTAGTTGTTCTGTGATGTTTGCATGTCATTCTGTTGTGTTTTGAGAAAACTGAATGCATGCATGTTTGCTCTGGTGTTTTGGGAAAATTGAATGCATGCATGTTTGTTCTGATGAGTGAGAACACTGAAATGTTGCATGATGTTCTGATGGTTGGAAAAGTGTGGATTGATTCTGATGATTGATCATCTGTCTTTGTTTTGGATAAACTGGTGTTAATGGTTCTGATTCTGTTTTATGTGGTGGGATTCTGGTGATGAAAATGACTCTGATTCTGGTTGTTTTGTGTGGTACTGGTGATGTTGATGACTCTGATTCTGGTTGTGTTGTGTGGTTCTGGTGATGTTAATGATTCTGATTCTGGTTGTTTTGTGTGATTCTGGTGGTTGATGATTTTAAGGAAAAACAGATTTTAAATGAGGAAAGGGTTTTTCGGCTACAGGCATGCTGTATTCGAATACATAATGTTGTTTTTCATTGGTTTCAGTCTCTGTATTCGAATACAAGGAATTTGTATTCGAATACAGATTCATGTTTTTCCAGAAGTACTGTTTTTAGCTTCTGTATTCGAATACAAGGAAGCTGTATTCGAATACAGATTCGTGTTTTCCAGAAAATCAAATTTTAATCACTGTCATGTGAGTTTTTGAAGTGTTGAGAAACTCTGAGAAGGTTTAAATGATTTGAAAAGAAGTCTGTGAAATGGTTTTAAAGAGGAGAGAAAGATGTTTGAAAACCTTTAAGTGACATGGGAGAAAAGGCTGGATTTTTCAAAGGTTGAACTCCTGTATTCGACTACAGTGGAGCTGTATTTGAATACATATTCGTAAAATTCCAGAAATCCTCGGTTTTAAACTCTGTAATTTGCTGGACTGTTGAGCGTCTGCACTGGTGCTGATCTGTTGAGCGATTGCACTCTGGTCATGAGGGCCGTTAAATTTTGCTGGTCTGTGAGCGACTGCACCTTGGTGATTCCAAGAAAATTATGCATGAGCATATATGCATTACATTGAGGGATTTGACCGGTGTGTCACGATTGTTATATGATGAATGTTGGAAATTAATGTGTGTGAGTGCTGTCCAGAATCTGAAATTCTGAATTAATGATTGTGTTTTGTTGACGTGTTGTTTGTACTTACCGCATACTTCATAATCATTGACTGCTGTTTTGAAAAGGCATGTAAGTCATAAATTTTCAAATGAGCATTATTATTTTCCTCATCATCATACGTTATAACATGATTAAAATCGTTGCTGGGTAATATATGTTATGTGAATATTTGTTATTTTCGGTTGGTGACCCCTTGCTATTATATTGTGGACTTTGGGCTTTGCCCTCAGATGCCTCCCAAACCCACGCCGCCCGTGGGCACCCGAACGACGGAAACGTCGTTGAATTTCCTTGATCGCTACTCGCGCACTGCTTGGGCATTTGACCCCCTCTCAAGCAGAGCGACTTATACGTGGTGGCTGGAGCGGAAAAGTAGGACTGACGGCGTGGAAGACTTCGTAGAACGCACTCATGCGAGCATAGAGTTCCCCATGCCTTCCCGCCTGGTGCTAGAGGCGCACGGAGTTTTCGACGACGCTGAGGAGTCTGCTGAAAGGGTTGAGACGGAGGCCACTGTAGGGGTGGTGACTCCCAACCCTGTGATTGGAAGAGAGATACGTGAGTCTGATGCGGTAGAAAAGCGTGAAGAGCTGAGACCAGTAGCGACTGAGATTCCGGGTCCATCTAGGATCTCCGATGATTGCTACGAGATTCCGGCACCGCCAAAGCGGCCACGAGTGTGTATTGACTTGACTTCTGAGGAGACCGACCCCTCTCTGCACGAGGAGGAGGAGGAGGTTACGTCGAAGCGAGCTGCAGAGTCAGAAGAGACTTGCGTCGGATGCGGAGGGAATCCGTGCTACTGCAGCTTCAGCGCATGATCAGTTAGACTTAATGTATTAGGTTTTGGGTTGAAATTGTAATTTGTCTTATTTTGGAAATTCTGTACTATTTTCCGCTAAACCATGTACTCTGATATTTGCTGTTGATGTATTATGACAATGATATTTTGGGATGTATTAATGTTTAAAAAACTAATTTCCAAGATAAGTACTTAGTGATAATCCTGATGAAGTATTTGGTTTACATTCCTCGATTAATCTATAACGTACTATTTTACGAAGAACTTTATTTTAATTCTTTTGAAATAATTTTGAGAAAACTCATTTTAATTATTAATTTAAAAAAAAAAATGCACCCACACTGTGTTTTAAACTCGGGTGTTACAATATGTGTCCAAAGGCAGAATTAGAGGATATGTTTCAAGAGGCAAGATCAGAGTATACATGTCTAGAGGCAGAATCAGAGGATACCTGTCTAGAGGTAGAATCAGAGGATATGTGTCCAAAGGAAAAATCAGAGGATATGTCTGTTAAGATAGAATCTCAATTAATTGTTTTGATGAAAACAAACAATGATTAATTAAAGACTCTAATTATGATTCTAAATAATGTGTTATTTAACACGTGCTTTTGAGTGTGTTAATCTAAAGTATGTACTAAGCAAAAGCAAGCAAAATTAGTTTAAGCAAAAAGCAAAAAATGAACTGCCAGAAACCAAGAACGTTATTGACATTTTGCTGGAAAACCAAGAACGTTTTCCGCGTTTTTCATTTCATCAAAGAAGTTCAAGTCAACTTTTAATACAAGAAAAGATCCTACAAATTTCGAATGAATTTCCAGTACATCTACAAGGAATGTACAACTCTCATATTAGCAAAAGAAATACTCTAAAAGATCAAAGGAGAAAAGACATGACTCAAAGAAAATGACAGAATCATTCAAGATCAATCATTCTCCAGCTTCTGTGATGCAAACCAAGAATGTTCTTGAAACTAAAACTTCAGCATGACTTGAAGACATATATTCTCGTGATAAAGAGACCTTCAAACACTATCCAAATCAAATGACAGAGAATGCATTAGATCATAAAGTGTTGCAGTCAAAAAGAAGAAAGTTTCAGTCAAAAGTCTTGCTGTCATGGACCTTCTCAAAGTCTATAAAGGGAACTTCATAGCTTAAAGAAATATAAGACAATCAAGGGCTAAGAAAAATCACCAATCACTTACATTCATACTTGAAAGTCTCACAAAAGAAATCACTAACATTCATTCACAAATCTATTGTTAATTAGCTTACTGAAATCTCTTGTAAAGAATCTAAACCTCAAACAAGTGTTGAGATTAATCAGATTCTTCCAAACACTCTAAATCCTTATTGTGTACACTCAAGACTATAAGAGTTGTTTATAGTTTTAGTAGTATGTTAGAAAATCCTTTTATGGTTAAAAGAAAAAGTGTAAAATTCTGTCAAGATTAATAGATGACCTAATTGAACTCCTTTCTAGGTGGAACGGATTGTAGTTTCTAATAGATCAAGGTTGATCTGAACTAGGTGGTGTAAAACCAAGAAGGTTCTTCATTTGAACACTTAATGGAAAATCTCACGATTGTGAGGACTGGATGTAACCCGAGTTGGATGAACCAGGATATATCGTTGTGCGATATCTCTTCCCTATCTCTATTTACTTTCAGTCTTTCGATTATTAAAGTTAAATAGATAAGTTAATCTCTGTTTTTAACTAACCAAGAATGTTCTCCGTTTTCTATTTCCAAAACCAAGAACATTCTCTGTTTTCAAAACCAAGATCAATCTTGAGTTAAATTCTTAAATTTTAACAGGGAATTTTTAAATAGGCAAATTTACAATTCAAACCCCCTTCCTTGTAAATTGACACTTGCTACTTCAATTGGCATCAAAGATCGGTCTCTAAAACGTAAACACCTAAACAGTGCTAGAGAAAAGATCTAGAAGAAAAAATGTTAAACGCCAATTACATTGTTGAAGGAAAATCTTCAAACATGCCACCTTACTTAGATGGAAAAGATTACTACTTGTGGAAAAATAAGATGCAACTGTTTCTGAAATCACAAGATACAAGAATATGGCGTATCATAACTGATGGTGATTACATCCCAAGAGTAAATCAAGATGATCCAACATCATATGAAAAAAGGGAAGCTGACTGGACAACTGAAGATAAAACTAAGGTACTCCTAAACTCTAAAGCTCAATTATTTTTATCTTATGCCTTAAGCAGGGAAGAAAGTGAAAGAGTTGATGAATGCAACATTGCTAAAGAAGTATGGGACACATTACAAATCCATCATGAAGGAACAAACCATGTAAAAGAAACCAGAATTGATATAGGCATAAGAAAGTTTGAACTCTTTGAGATGAATGAAGCAGAAACCATTGATGAGATGTACTCGAGGTTTACAACCATTGTAAATGAAATGCGCTCCTTAGGGAAAACATATTTAGTACAAGATAGAGTCAGAAAGATCATGAGATGTCTTCCAACAATATGGAGACCAATGGTGACAACTATAAGCCAAGCCAAAAATCTCGACGTACTCGAATTGGAAGAACTGATTGGAACTTTACCAGCACATGAAGTTCTACTACAGGAAGACAGACCAATCAAAAAGGGCAAAGCAATAGCCTTGAAAGCATCTCAAGAAAGTCCACCATCACACATAGATGATGACTTAGAAGAAACTGAATATACTAATGAAGAAGTATCTCTTCTCACCTGAAAGATCCAAAGAATGATGAGAAGAAGAGACCAGATCAAAAAGGGATTCCCAAGTAAAAAGGAAAATCCCAAAACAAAAGTGGATAAGAGTCAAGTCACGTGGTTTGGATGTAACAAACTAGGACATCACAAAGCTGAATGTCCATCAAATAAAAAGGTACCAAAAATATTTCCATTCAAGAAGAAATCAATGATGGCCACAGGGGACAATTCAGAAGAATCAGACATAGAAGAAGGAAAAGAAGCCAACATATGCTTAATGGCAAACGCAAAAAAAGATGAGGTAACTAAATCTGAACAATGCTCTCTATGTGAACTAATGGCAAAGGAATTTGATAATTTACTAAATGACTCAAATTTTCTTTTTAAAAAAATATAGCTCTTTAAAACAACAATTTTATAAAGAAAAAGAAGAAAATCTCACGATTGTAAGGACTGAACGTAGCCCGAGTTGGGTGAACCAGGATATATCGTTGTGTGATATCTCTTCCTTATCTCTATTTATTTTCAGTCTTTCGATTATTAAAGTTAAATAGATAAGTTAATCTCTATTTTTAACTAACCAAAAACGTTCTCCGTTTTCTGTTTCCAAAACCAAGAACGTTCTCCTTTTTCTGTTTTCACAACCAAGATCAATCTTGAGTTATTTTCTTAAATTTTAACATGGAATTGTTAAATAGGCAAATCTAATATTCAAACCCCCTTCCTTGTAAATTGACATTGCTACTTCAATGTGTCTAGAGGAAGAACTAGAGGATACGTATGTAGAGGCAGAATCAGAGGATAAGTGCATCAGAGGCAGCATGATCAGAGGATACGTGAACCAAAGGCAACATGATCAGGGAACATGGAGCAGAGGCAACATTATCAAATGAACATGGATCAAAGGTAGTATGACCAGAGTCAAACTCTAATCAGAGACCACATGATCAGAAGAAAGACATAAGGGAAACAACATAGGCAGAATGGAAGGAGAAAACCATAAGCAAAGTTGAAGAAGAAAAATCAGAGCAAAGTATCAGAGTATTATTAAAGGCAAAATAGAACCATTTTACCAGAGGCAAAACAAAAGTAATTTAGTAGAGGCAAAATACATGAAACCATAAAAAAACTATCAGAGACAAAAATAGAAGGAGAAACCAGAGGCAGAAATACTCAGAGTTGAAAAATAATATCAGAGGCAACATGCTCAAAAACGTAAGTTAATCATCAGAAGCAGGATGCCCAAAATCATCAAAGGCAACAAAATAGAAAATAATTATCAGATGTAAAAATACTTAGGTTTTTGAACCAACAACCAGAGGAAAAACCCCAAAGTTACAGAATCACACCCAAAGGCAAAATTATAGAGGCGAGGGTGAAAGAGCATTCAAGGCACACACAATTTGCCTTTAGTAACATGATTCACACATTAAACTACAATCATTTACTTAAAATCTTGAAAGTTCCTAAATTGTCAACACAACAATCATGCAATGATCAAACAAACAACATGCATAGTGTAACACCCCGAGTTTTAAACAGCGCGAGCGTATTTTTCTTTTAACCGAAATAAATAAAAGAATTTTCAGAATTACTTCAAAATAATTAAAATAAAATAAAATTTAGTCATCTCATAAAATAATACATCTTAAATTCAAATGACAAGAATAATTAAATAATTACATCGTAAATATAACTAAGTAATTTAATTTTGGGAATTAATACTTTGAATACTTTGAATACAACTAAGTAAATTGATCTAATCATGCACTATCACTACTGATCATGCACTAAAACTATAGTAGCACGGTTTCCACCGCATCCTCTACAAGTCTCGTCTCCACTCCAGTTGTCCGTCCCTCTGCGCTGTCCACAAATACTCTGTACGTGAAGATCAAGGAAAACTAACAGCGTCTCCATCGTTACTGTATCCGTCGGTGGCACGGGTTTGCGTATCATCTAAGGGCAAAGCCCAATTTCCACAATATTGTAAAGGGTCAGCAACCAAAATTAACAATTACCACATAGTAGTTATGTCAAAGATCAAATACTTTCATGGCATGTTTAAATGATATGACAACAGTAATGATGAAATATGCTTACCTATTAAATATATACTTAACATCTTTGCAAAATAGTCATTTTACATATTAATCATATTGCAAGTACAACCAAAATCAACAATCACTAACACCCATTTGACACTTAGAATTCATAAGATACTTGCAACCCTCGGTTTCCACTCATCAACTCATTTTCAAATATGACTCACAGTCAACCATCCCGATGCAATATGTAAATGCCAATGTACAAAACTCTTAGAATTACCAAAGTGCAGTCTCTCACGGACCAGCACACGTGCAATCTCTCACAGACCAGCACGATTTTACAAATAGAATGGACCGTCTAATACACGTGGAACCATTCCGTAGCCCGGATAGAATAGACCGTCTAATACACACGGAACTAGTCTCAACCCGGATAGAATAGACCGTCTAATACACGCGAAACTATTCTACAACCCATCACGGTTACTACATTTACGTGTATTAGCCTCTCACATGCCAAATACACAGAAGCTAAATCCTCGTACGGATAGAATGGACCGTCTAATACACGCGGAACCATTCCGTAGTCCGGATAGAATAGACCGTCTAATACACGCGGAACTACTCTGTCCCCGAATAGAATAGACCGTCTAATACACGCGGAACTATTCTATAACCCATGGTTACTACTTAACTTCGCGGCCCATCACGGTCACCGCATCAACTCTATGGCCCATCGCGGTCACCACCTGACTATGCAATGCATGGACATGCTATGTTTTCTCTTCACTGAAAACAGTATGCACAACCAATCTGAAATCCAGACGCTCCATCACCACCTCAAACCATCTCAAATCATCTCAAACCATCTCAAAAACTTCACATAACTTTGTCATATACCTTCCAAATGTTTCCCAACTCTTTAAGTGCATAAACCAATGTTTAAAATAGAGTTTTTGAAAAAAAAAAATCAATCTGTAATCGAATACAGTATCCTTGTATTCGAATACAGATACCAAAACAGGGAAAAATCAGCATTTCTGTATTCGAATACGAGGTTGTCGTAGTCGAATACAGATGCAAAAACAGTGGCAAAAATCATGTATTTGTATTCGAATACGGAGTGTCGTATTCGAATACGACATTCAAAATTTGAATAAAAACTGGAAATTTACATGAATGTATTCGAATACACTAGTACCGTATTCGAATACACCTTAAAAAACAGTAAGATTTTCCAGAAAACTTCAACACGTTTTCAAACTCTTTTCTCTGAGAAACCAACACAAACACCAAACATAATCACAGTTTCTTTAACCACAAAACCCAGAACATGCTCAACACATATAACTGATTCTACTCATCAACACAACAACAGAAACATCATCAATGCATCAACAAAAGCAGTAACAACACAGAACATCAAAACAGCATCAACAGCATGCATTTTCATCATTCATAACCACATGCAATGCAGTTTCAGTATCAAAAACAACAACACCATTTTTAACACACATAACTCATAACAATCATCCATCAAACATGCATTTACAGCCCTAAATGCAATCTAGAAAGTTGGAAGGAGCCCCTTACCTTAGTTACGTTTTCTCGCTCGTTTACGTTACCGCGACAAAAGTCGGCGACACTCCCGCTCACGTTGTCGCTACCAAAGTTGGTTCTCTAACACCGTAACGATGAGAGGAACAACTTTCCTTCTTGACACTTTCTGTTTCGACGCTTGGATTTCCAAGTAATTTGACTTTTGAGTATCTCTCTTTTGTTACCACCAACACAAAACAGTTTGCAAAGAAGAGAAGGAAGGAGAAGAAAGTTCACGGCTAGTGAGGGAAGGAAAGGAAATGTTTCTGATTTCTTTTGTTGCCTTTCATTTCTATATATATATAAGCATATATCCTTGCCACCTCACACATGATACATATTAATATTATAATATTACTTGACCATCAATTAACTAACTACTCCTGTCGTAATTAACAGATAACATCTTAATTAATTGTCCGATATTTAATTGCTCGTAATTAAATTAATTTATCTTTTGTCCAATAATTTTGATCCATCTCAAAATAAATATTTATATATATATATGTAAAATATACATATATTAAATATTTTACCAACATTCCAAAATTACACTTGATTTTAATCCATAATTTATTTTAAATTTAAGGGTCTTACACATAGCATTTTAAAATCATTTTAGTGCAATTTCAAATCACCTATATGCTAAAAATTCCATTTTCTCCCACTTTAAGTTCTTCTTACACGTAATGCCCCCAAAACAGTTTCTGATTAGAAGTAAAGAATTTCAGTGAATGAATTCCTAGAACCCCCATGCTATAAGAAGTTAATGTTACATAACTCATAGTTTTCTACGGAAGTTATCCCCTTAGATTTGAGTTGATTTGGAGTAGTTATCTACCTTCTCAGCTCTTTATCTCTTTAGTCTTCGCATTTTGCTCCAATTGTTTTGGAGTTTTTCCTTGTTGTTGCTTGTCTTCTCTTCAAAGTTATTTGGTTGATTATTAAAAGTTGATGGTTGAACCCGCACATGCAATGGGTCAGGGCCAGTCTTATGAAGTTTAGTAAACTAATGTTTTTTGAGATTTTGAAAAAGAAGGAGAAATGGAGGAGTTGAGGAAGATGATGAACAATATGGTTTGGGGAAGTTCTCCCAGTTTTCGAAAAATGAAAAGGAAAGAATGAGATGGTTGTTCCAGGATTTTCCCGGCAAGGACTAAAGTGAGGGAAAAAAATAGGATTTCTCTATTTTCACCCTTAGATAATTACCTAATTACTCCTTTTGCCTATTCCCCCTTTCTAATAAAATTCATTATTTCTAAATTAATATGTTAATATATTTAAAATATTTATTTTAATATATTTTAATTAAGGTGGTCGTTACATTCTCCCCCCCTTAAAAAAATTTTGCCCTTAAAATTTGAGAACCTACTCTCTCGTTATATCAGCCTCTAACTCCCAAGTTGCTTCCTCTGGTGATGTTACTCCCAAAACAACCTTCCCTACAAGAATGGCCTTGTTCCTCCCTGTCTTTATGCTTCCATCAACAATCTAAATTGGCAATGATTATAATTATAGTCTGACTTGTTAAATGATTCTAGACCCTAGAATTCTCTATCTCCTTCCTTTGACCAACATAGGAAAGTTATACACCTGAACTTATATTGCCTCATATGAAGTCCTTCCTATAATGTGTGATAACTATTTTATATGGAAGTTCTACTAGAGAGGCAATACTTGTCCCAACTTCCCTAATCCTCTAAAACTTAAGGCCCAACCTATCTCATAGAGTTTGGATTATTTGTTGAGCTTTCTCATCAACTTGTGAATGGTAATTAGTGATAAATTTCATGTAGGTTCCTAAAGGTTCAAGAAAGGGTCCTTCAACACATGGAAGTGAACTTAGGATTACGATCTAATATTAGGTTGGAAGGTGCTCATGTAGCCTCACTGTCTCCTTTATAATTAGTCTGGTCAACTTGAGAGCATTGTAAGGATTTTGAAAGGTAGGAAGTGGTAGGCTTGGTTAACCTATTTATAATTATTTAGATGGAATTTTATCTAGACTATAAATGGGGAAGACTTACGCTGAAATCCTATAATTATGAATTTCTATTTCCATCCAGGTATCTCTAATGGTTGTAACATGCCTACTATTGCACAATTACTTGATGATTCAACAATCTGTTTGAAAGGGATGATATCCAATGGTCTTTCTTCAACTCCTTTTCTGACTTTGTATTGACTCTAATTGGTGTGACGATAAAATTATAGTAAGTCATGTTGAGTCTTCTCAAAGTTTCACCAGCTCTTTCTTTGCTTAAGTAATGTCAAATCAAGGAAGTAGGTTAGCTTTCCTAATCTGAAATCTCAACTCAATCTTCCTAATTACTTTGAATCCTTCAATCCTTTCCTTGTCACTCTCTGCATGCAATGCAGAGTAAGCTACATATTATTTTCTTCTTTTTGTTTTTGATGTGATGCCACTCTTCCAAAATGAACATAGTTCAATGCATGTCATGGATAAACACTAATTAACCAAAATATTTAAGAAATGCATGATTGAAATAACTCTAAAAAAATAGATCTTTGGAAGGGCCTTGCACCATTGAGAGCAGAGTTGCTATTATGGTTAATTTTATACGGTAGGCTCAACACTAAAAGAAAATTAAAGAAACTTCAAATTTTATACTTGGGTGAAAGTGGAGATAAATACCCTTTATGGAACTGGAAGAGGAAACAGTAAACTGCGTATTCTTACCCTACAACTATAGTTGAAAACTTTGGATAATAGTCTTGAATTGGGTGAAAGTGGAGATAAATACCCTTTATGGAACTGGAAGAGGAAACAATAAACTGCGTATTCTTGCACTACAACTGTAGTTGAAAACTTTGGATAATAGTCTTGAATCGGCGGGTCAATCCAATTCCATATGGCCTCTAATCTGAAGGAGTAGATAGATTGCTAAATGGTAAGCATGGGGAGGGTACTTTTCAGAGGATGTTTTGGACCTCTTTTTTTTTGGGTGGTATTTTGGATAATTTGGAACCAAACGAATAAAACAATTTTCAAAAATCAAAATATGGACGTTAATTCCTTGTTGTATATGGTGAAACTTAGACTTTGATTTTGGGTAAAAGGTTTGAGTATGGACTATCCATATAATCTAAATGATGCACTTGCCAACTTGAAAGGAGTGCATTCTTGGAGACAAGGAAGACCAAGTCGACCTAGCACCTGTTGGGTCCATTTTTGGCTTTTTTCTACAACTGTTGAGACAAAATGAGGCGGGTTGTATTAAATTTTTCGTTTAATTGCAGTTTTGGTCCATCAATTATTACTAATTTACATAATGTCTCCATATTTTAAAAGTCAACAGTTTTGGTCGCTTACTCAGATTTTTGAACTAAAAAATGAACATTTGACATATTTTAAATGACGTGACATACAATTCTATGATATAGAACCATCTATATACATTAATTAAATTAAAAATATGAAAAAATTTCAAAGTTGATAGCAATGCTTTTACAACGTTTTATTTAAATTTCATGAGTGTTAATCACTCTACATCATTATATCATATGTCATATTATTTAAAGTATCCTATGTCATCATTTTTTAATTAAAAGATTAAAGAAATTGACTAAAACTGTGAACTTTTAAAATAGAGAGACCAATTTCTTGAATCGGTAAAAATAGAAGGACTAAAATTGCAATTAAGCCTAAACTTTTTACGGTAAGGAAGTTATTGGTCGTATGACTTTGTTGAGCTAGAGATGTCAACTTATAAGCAAAGTGGAGATCCCGGTGGGACTGCCCTATTTGGGGTCTCGTAGGTGGGGAGTTTTTTCTTGCAAGGATGAGGATGAGGTGAAAGTTCCCTCAACGTGATTTGCGGATAGGGATGGGGATCATATCTCTCGCCCTGCAGGGTCTCAATTCGAAACATTTTACTAAAATAACATTTATATGTATATATTGAAGTGTTTTTACTCAAATATTTTATATGTTATTCGTCTTTTCACACAATATCTATATAAATTTATTTTATATTTGGTTTTTATTGTTGTTACACAACTCACAATAAAATCACACGTGTTCATTTCTTTTATCAAATTCTTCCATTTTGATTCATGGAAATTTTGTGATTAAAATTTATTTAGTTTAATTGGAGAAAGAAGTAACATAAAGATTTATAAAATTATATATATATATATATATATATATATATATATATATATATATATGTCGCGTCTGGTTTGTCTGCGAAAAATGAGTCGCCACCAATTTTATTTTATTTTTTTAAAAAAAGAAAAAATTAGATAAAACTTAAAATAAAGTTTTTGAACCAAAAAAAATGGATTCAGGAGTCCATTACGAGTAGAGAAAGTAATATTACCCTACATCGTCCGTTAAAACGGTTACCCAATAATTAATTATATACAAAATATTTATTTACTTAATTATTTATTTTACCCCCTAAAATAATAATAAAAAGGAAAATAAATTAGTTACATTAATAAAAGAAAGAAAAATATTTTTTTTATAATTTGGTTTGACAAGGGAAAAAACCTTCCTCCTACGTATCCCCAGGTGCAATAGGGAAATCAAAACACACGTAGTTCTTGGGTAGAAAATATTTATGTGTTATTTAATTTTATTACTACTCTATTTTAACTATTGTTTTAATATAGTTATTATTATATACATATCTAAAAGTAAAAATGTAATAATAATAGTAATAATAATAATAATAACCCAAAAAATGTGAGATGTCTATTCACAAATAGTATTTTTGTTTTTGTATTTTTTGGTTTTAAAATAAAGAAAAATTGACTTTTTGTTAGAAAACAACGGTAACACGGTGGTATGTGCACGAAACAGATGGACACGACGGTGAACCAGCATGTTAAAGGATTTGCTTGTGCATTGTCAGATCTGTCATCATACAAAGGCCACCGGCGGTTGGGGTGATTGATGCGGCGCGGCGAGCGAGGATGAATTTCAGCCGACGGCGGCGACCAAAGGAAAAGAAAAAAATATTATTTATTTGTTGTCATGATTTTTTTTGAGTTATTTGATAAACCATGATGTCAGTTTTGTGTTATGTTATAATGGGGTGAAGTTTATTTTACTTTGTGATTGGTTTATAAACATAAATTATTTATATATTTTTTAGTATCTGTGTTGCATAACAATTTTAGGAACATGTACAATAGATTAAAAAAATGAAAGTTTAGAAAAACTAAATTGCGTTTTAATTTTGATAAATTGAAGCAATAATAAAAAGAAAATAAGAGGAGGATAAAAACATTGATACCTTACTGCTCAATTGGTTTTTCCTAGATTGACTTTATCAAAGTCCAATTGTCTACTCCTCCCTATTTTTGCCTCTTATTCATTCTGTTTTTTTTTTCAATCATGCTCCCCTCCCTCTTCTACTCATGGTGTCGCCTATTTATAGACTTTATGGGTGTAGGTTACAAAAGACAAGAAAATAATTGTGGATTGATTACCAAATACTATTCATCAATTTATTTTCGGTTTCTTTTCATTCAAATGGTCATCATTATACTGACTTTTATTACTATTCATCAATTTCTTTTTAGTTTATTTTCTTTCAAATGATTACCATTATGTTGATTTTTATTACCATCAATCCATTTCTTTTTGGTTTCTTTTCCTTCAATTGATCACCATTATGCTGATTTTTATTACCATCAATCCATTTCTTTTCCTTCAATTGATCACCATTATACTAATTTTTATTATCATCAATCCATTTCTTTTCAGTTTCTTTTTATTCAATTATGTACCTTTTTTTTGTTTTAGAAAAGAGTGAATGCCTGAACAGGAATTAGAGGCAAATAAGAACCAAAAGCACTCATGATTGTATAAAGCTTATATTCTAATTATTTATTTTTATTTTTATTTTTATTTTTATTTATTATATTTTTCTCATTTTTTTATAAATAATATTTAGGTTTAAATAAAACGGACAAAATTAGGTTTAAATGATTGTATAAAGCACTCATTTTTCACCATTATAAATGTTTAAATAAAACGGACAAAATTAGGTGTCAACAGCTTCCCTTCTTTACTTAAAATTTACTTGAGAATCAAAGTAAAGATAAGTAAAGATGACGACTCTAATTTTGTCCGGAAAGAACTTTTGTAGAAAGGTGCAAGTCGTTTTCCTGGCTTCAACATGCGAGTCGGCTTTCGGTGCGAGTCGTTTTCCCGGCTTTAATATACACGTCGTTTTCTCGGCTTTGGGTGCGAGTCATTTTCCCGGCTTTAACATGCGGGTTGTTTACTCGGCTTTGAGTGTGAGTCGTTTTCCCGGCTTTAATATATGGGTCGTTTTCTCGGCTTTGTGTGCAAGTGGTTTTCTCGGCTTTAACATGCAGGTTGTTTTCTCGGCTTTGGGTGCGAGTCGTTGTCCCGACTTTAACATGCGGGTTGTTTTCTCGGCTTTGGGTGCGAGTCGTTTTCCCGGCTTCAACATGCCGGTCGTTTTCTTGACTTTGGGTGCGAGTCGTTTTCCCGGCTTCAACATGTGGGTCGTTTTCTCGGC
>JBBPBO010000003.1:37033526-37070263 GCA_037974295.1 Cicer cuneatum | reverse complement strand
ATTTATTACTATTTTTTTTTTGTACCCTAATTTTTGCTTAGGTTGTCCTTTCAGGTTTTCAACCTAGCGGGTATTTATTACTATTTTTTTTTGTACCCTAATTTTTGCTTAGGTTGCCCTTTCAGGTTTTCAACCTAGCGGGTATTTTATTATTATTATTTCTTTGTACCCTAATTTTTGCCTAGGTTTCTCTTTCAGGTTTTCAACCTAGCGGGTATTTTATTCAAGTATAATACTTTTTTACATCGTCTGAGTTTACAGGGAGGACTAAATCTTTTCCATCCATATTCGTGAGGATCAAAGCTCCACCTGAGAACGCTTTCTTTATGACATATGGGCCCTCATAGTTAGGGGTCCATTTCTCACGGTAATCCTTTTGAATGGGTAAGATCTTTTTTAGCACAAAGTCTCCTTCCCGAAATTCTCGAGGACGCACTTTTTTGTCGTACGCTCTTTTTAGTCTTTTCTGGTATAATTGACCATGGCATAAGGCCACCAACCTTTTTTCTTCAATTAAATTCAATTGATCGAAACGGGTTTGCACCCATTCTGACTCCTCTAGTTTGGCTTCCATTAATACTCTTAGAGAAGGGATTTCTACTTCAATGGGTAGCATAGCCTCCATCCCATATACTACGGAAAAAGGGGTTACCCCAGTTGAAGTGCGTATCGAAGTCTGATACCCGTGTAGTGCAAACGGCAACATCTCATGCCAATCTTTATATGTTACAACCATTTTCTGAATAATTTTTTTGATGTTTTTATTTGTTGCTTCAACTGCACCATTCATTTTCGATCTGTACGGGAATGAATTGTGGTGTTGAATTTAAAGGTCGCACACAATGCATCCATCATTTGGTTATTCAGATTTTTGGCATTGTCAATAATTTTCTTGCTTGGTAGGTCGTAACGGCGTATTAACTCCCTTTTTATGAATTTGACCACCACATTTTTGGTTACGTTGGCGTACGAAGCGACCTCTACCCATTTGGTAAAGTAATCGATTGCCACCAAGATGAAGCGATGTCCATTAGATCCTTTCGGTTCAATCATTCTGGTGACGTATATGCCCCACATTGAGAACGGCCAAGGCGCTGTAAGGGTGTTCAGGGGCATTGGTGGGGCGTGGATATTGTCAGCATATATTTGACAATTATGACATTTATTTACATAATCAAAGCAATTTTTTTCAAGGTGAGATTTTATTTTTCCTCATTCCAAATCAACACATTTGGGAGTACCATATCATGATTCCTTTTACACAAAATGTTTTTGTTCAAGAAAAAGCTTGCGGCTAACCATCTCAGAGTCCTTTTCTCATTCTCTAATATTTCGGGAGGATACTCTTTATTTATAAAATATTGTTTGATGTCGTGATAACAAGGTTTCCCATCAGTTTCTTCTGCCATTACGTGACAATAGGCAAGATGATCCCGACTCTCCATTTTAGTGGACAGGATTTCATCGTTTTAACTTATTGGGAACATCGAGGATAAAGTATCCAAAGCATCAGCCAGTTGATTGTTTTCTCGAGGGATACGATGAAAGGTTATTTTGTCAAATTGTAAAGACAATTCCTTTATGTATGTAAAGTAAGGTATTAGCTTCTTATCTTGAGTTTCTCGTTCTTGGTTAAGCTGATTAATGACTAAGGCTGAATCTCCATATACTTCTAGTACTCTTGCTTTTGATTCCAAAGCAGCCAAAATTCCCATGGCGCAAGCCTCATATTCTGCAATATTATTGGTACAATCAAAACACAAGCGTGTTGTGATAGGTATGAACCTTTTTTTGGGAGATATTAAAACAACCTCAATCCCATTCCCCATTATGTTTGAGGCCCCATCAAACAACAGGGTCCATTTTCCATTATCGCACTCTTCAAACAAAACCATGATACCTTCGTCAGGGAATTCACATTGCATTGACTGATAGTCGTCAACAGGTTGATTAGCCAAATAATCTGCCAAGGCACTCCATTTGATGGCTTTTGGAGTAACATAGGTAATATCATATTCTAATAACATCACCTGCCAGCGAGCGATTCGCCCTATGAGGGCAGGCTTTTCAAAAATGTACTTGATTGGATCCATCTTAGATGTCAAGCAAGTCGTATGGCAAAACATATATTGCCTTAAGCGATAGGCCGCCCAAGCTAAGGCACAACAAGTACGTTCTAACATTGTATATCTGTATATTTTTTGCTCAAATAGTAAATGGCATGCTCACTCTTTCCTGTTTCATCGTGATGCCCTAACACGCATCCCATGGACCCGTTGAGGACTGGAAGATACATGATCAAGGGTCGGCCCAGAATTGGGGGGACTAGAATTGGAGGCTTCTGCAAATACTGTCGAATTTTCTCAAATGCGTTTTGACATTCTTCATTCCACACCACTGTTTGATTTTTCCATAAAAGTTTAAAGGTCAGTTCACAAGTGACGGTTAGTTGTGATATAAATCTTGAAATATAATTTAGGTTCCCAAGAAAATTGCGAACTTCTCTTTCTGTACTTGGGGGAGGCATTTCTTAAATGGCCCAAACCTTATCGAGGTCGATCTATATTCTTTGTTACCTAACTACAAGTCTCAATAGTTTGTCCGATCTCACGCCGAAAGTGCACTTGTAGGGATTAAGTTTTAGCTTAAACTTTCTAAGTCTTTCGAAGAGTTTCTTTAGATTCATAACATCTTTTTCTTCTATTTGTGACTTAGCAATCTTGTCATCTACATAAACTTCTACCACTTTATGTATTATGTCATGGAACAAGGTTACCATAGCTCTTTGGTAGGTCGCCCTGACATTCTTCAAACCAAAAATGAAGGTCGTTCTTTCCATAACTTTGGCTGCCATCTTAATTTGATTATACCTAGAGAAACCATCCATAAAAGAGAAGAGCGAATGACTGACCATATTGTCAACCAGAATATCAATTTGAGATAACGGGAAATCATCTTGGCTTTTAAATCAGAGGGTGCAGGTCAATCATCCCGATTTTAAATTTATACAGTATTGAAAATATGAAATGTCATGAATGCATTTAATGAATGAACGTTTTCCTTCATTTTCATTTTTTTTTTCAACTTTTTCAATCAATTTTTTTTTACCATTTTTTTATTTTATTTTTTTCACCTTCTTACAAACATGGTCCTTGGATTCACGGATGAAATATGTGTACCACTTTGAATACATAGTGGTGATTTTCCTTTTGATCTTTCAAGAGATTTTTGTAAAATCTTCGACTTGATCTCCAGTTGCCACTGCCTTATATGTAAAGACGTCATACTAGTTTTGGCCTCTTGACACTCACATATTTTGTGCCCCATCATATGATTATCATAAAAAATGCATTTTGACAAAAGGATTTACAACATAAGAAATTAGTGAAGCAAGGTTTAGAATATGATATTTAGTGAGAAAATCTATGGTACAAAAAAAAAGGATTTATAGAAAGAAAAGAAGATAAAGTGATCTCGTATGGGTAAATGACCCAATTTGTTAGTAGTATTTCCTAAAAGAAGTTTGTTAATAACTCATGCCATAATTTTAATCACGTTTTTAATCCACTTTGAAGGATATGATTTGCCCTAATTTATCTTCACAACCTTTCAGTATATATTCTGCTTCGACTTTGATCTGCGTAAGCCATATTATTTGCTCATTTTCTTTTATTCTCAAGCTAGTGAACTTCTTCATTTTTTTGTGGCCTTAATTTTTGCCTAGGTCGCCCTTCTGGGTTTATTACCCAACATGTCTTCATTCATTTTGGCCTAGGTCCCCCCTTCGAGTTTTTGATCTAGAAGGTCTTTATTTGACTTTGTATCCTAACTTTTTTTTTCTAGGTTGTCCTTTTGGATTTTCAACCTAGTGGGTCTTTACTCATTTTTGTACCCTAATTTTTGCCTAGGTTGCCCTTTCAGGTTTTCAACCTAACGGGTATTTTTTTTTTGTACCCTAATTTTTGCCTAGGTTGTCCTTTTAGGTTTTCAACCTAGCGGGTATTTATTATTATTATTATTTTATCTTTGTATTTTTGCTTAGGTCGTCTTTTTAGATTTTCAACCTAGTGGGTCTTCATTTAGATGTAACACTTTTTGAAGCATCAATGTGTGCATGTAGTGATAAGTCTTCTTGATCCATATTGGTGTGCATCAGAACCACACTTGAATGTATTTTTCTTTTATGGTATTAGGGCTCATATAGTTGGGAGTCCACTTGTCATGCTTGTCCTTTTAGATATGTAAAATCTTCTTGAGCGCTAATTCTTTCTTTTGAAGCTCCGAAATTCATATGTTCTTCTTTTAAGATCTTTTGAAATAATTGTCCTGGACATGAGGCAGTAAACATTTTTCTTCAATTGAATTCAATCGGTCAACACAGATCATTACTCTTGATAAGGGGTTTTTTTGTTTGAGTGGGTCGCACTACCTTTATTCTATACAATAAGGAACAAAGGGGTGCCCCAGTTATAGTATGATACTTGGGAAGGGTATTCCACATTTATGAGGTTGTATTCGGTACGAGAACTTTCCATCTAGCTTTTCTTATACATTTGATAATAAGAAAGATAGTCGTGATTTTCATTCTTGTGAGTGACTATTCTTCATTGAAGATAAAGTAGCTAGAACGTTAGCTAGTTGATTATATTATTGAAGGACATAATGGAAAATGACTTCAAATTTTTTTTTTTAGACATTTTTCTAATATGTAGATATAAATGATCATCTTCTTCTCCCCGCTTTTCCATTTTTGATTTAGCTGATTGAGGATTACATTCAACTCTCATGTACTTTCAACATCTTCAATTTCAATTTGTGGGTGACTAGTATACCCATGGTACAAACATCAAATTCCTCCACGTGATTGATATATTCAAAACACATTTAGACAATGGAGTTTATCCAGATAATGGAGTTTATTTATATCGCTCTCACATTCAGTGGAATTAATAGCATGATTAAAATTATGTATGAGATCTTAGCAAACTTATTTATGAATGGACTACTTCCAAATATGTTTGGTATATGGTTTAAAGAAGAGAAAGACAAATAATATTTGGTAAGAAGTTGTGAAATATATGATGGGTGAGAAGGAAAAGGAAACAATACAAAATGCATTTATTGATATTCATAATATTAAGGAAACAAGAGTGTGTCAATATAATAAAGTATCGTAAGACTTTATCCTTAGCAATATTATCAGTGCTTCATAATCAAATCAAAATTCACGACAGAAGTTGATAATATCTTCATTGTTGACTTTGTCCCTTGGATAAACTCAGAAACTATACGCAACACTGTCAATGTCTTCAACATAATGTTTGGTCGAGGTTTTTTTCAATTGTCCTTAAAGGTAATGATGAATTTTTCTTTTAGATTGATGAATTTTTTCATGGCATCAAAGTAATAAGCAGTAATGATGAAAGTTCAACATAGACGACCCAACTTCTAGAGGTTTACTTATGGTGAAAAACCAAGAAAGTATGGTCATGACCTAGAAGTAGGGGGTGGATGATGAAGATGAATCTCATCAATATCAAGTACAAATCTGGTGGACAAGTGACTTGAGGTAGAGTATAACCAAAAAGTAGACTAAAAGGTGAAAATTGTCAGACTTATGAAATCAAGGGGTAAACATGAGTTCTTCGTGATATATTTTTTCATGAAGGATTCCCATGATTTCAAGTATCAAGGGTTTGTAAGATTTCCAAGCTTTTAGCCATAAGGTCTTTCAGTTGGTTTAAATCATCTTTGTATGTTCCAATTCATCCATGATATTAGTTCGCGAACATGTTTGGTAAGGGTGTCATGATACTTTTTTTTTGTTTTCTTGTTTTTTTTTTTTTTGACTTTTTTTTATTTTTTTTCATGAAGGAAAATGTTATGGGAATGTAAAAAACGCGAATGAAATGATTATGTAAAAAAAATTTTACTATCTCCTAATATGAAATGATTTTTTTAAAAAAAATGTCGTAAAATGAAATAAAAATGATGTAATATGTATGATTATGCGATGCAATATGATATAGAGGTAGTTTAAGTTTTTTTCCCTCTCAAATATGCATGTGATCTAAATGGTTATTTTCTTATTGTTCTATAGTCTTTAACATGAACCTTCACCATGGATGACTCTATAGTTCTAAATCGGTTCCTAGAGCACACAACTCAATTCTAAAATATTAAACCAATTAATAGGTAAACTATTAAAATTGAAATATTATAGAAAAGGTCAACTCTAGGTGAGACTTTCATGACAACCAAACAAGATGTACATCTAGAAGATTATCATTACACAGTCTCTAACTTATCTTAGGTTGCACTCAGCTCGGGTATAGAGCCCACTCATAAGTGTGTGAATCGCGTGTTAGTGTAGTGTTTAGAGAAATAAATAAAATAAAACAATTACCACAATTAGAACAAATTACCAAAAATAAATAAAATTACAACAATTATTTTCAAAATAAATATATGATAAAATAATTAAAACAATTAAAAACAAGAGGGATAATATAAATAAATAAATAAATAATTATATAGAATTAATTAAGTTGGGCTTGACTCTCAAAAAATCCCCAGCGGAGTCGCCAGCTGTCGCGTCCGGTTTGTCTGCGACAAATGAGTCGCCACCAATTTTATTTTATTTTTTTTTTAAAAAGGAAAAATTAGATAAAACCTAAAATAAAGTTTTTGAACAAAAAAAAATGGATTCAGGAGTCCATTACGAGTAGAGAAAGTAATATTACCCTACATCGTCCGTTAAAACGGTTACCCTATAATTAATTGTATACAAATTATTTATTTACTTAATTATTTATTTTACCCCCTAAAAGAATAATAAAAAGGAAAATAAATTATTTACATTAATAAAAGAAAGAAAAATATTTTTTTTATAATTTGGTTTGACAAGGAAAAAAACATTGCTCCTACGTATACTCAGGTGCAATAGGGAAATCAAAACACACGTAGTTCTTGGGTAGAAATTATTTATGTGTTATTTAAGTTTATTACTACTCTATTTTAACTATTGTTTTAATATAGTTATTATTATATACGTATCTAAAAGTAAAAATATAATAATAATAGTAATAATAATAATAATAATAACAAAAAAAATGTGAGATGTCTATTCACAAATTGTATTTTTGTTTTTGTATTTTTTTAGTTTTATAATAAAGAAAAATTGATTTTTTTGTTAGAAAACAACGGTAACGCGGTGGTATGTGCACGAAACAGATGGACACGACGGTGAAGCAGCCTATTAAAGGATTTGCTTATGCGTTGTCAGATCTGTCATGATACAAAGGCCACCAAGGGTTGGGGTGATTGATGCGGCGCAACGAGCGAGGATGAATTTCATCCGGCGGCGTCGACCAAAGGAAAAGAAAAAAATATTATTTATTCATTGTTATGATTTTTTTTGAGTCTGTTTTGTGTTATGTTATAATGGGGTGAAGTTTATTTTACTTTGTGATTGGTTTATAAACATAAATTATTTGTATATTTTTTAGTATATGTGTTCCATAACAATTTTAGGAACATGTACAATAGATTAAAAAAATGAAAGTTTAGAAAAACTAAATTGCGCTTTTATTTTATTAAATTGAAGCAATAATAAAAAGAAAATAAGAGGAGGATAAAAACATTGATACCTTACTGCTCAATTGGTTTTTGCTAGACTGACTTTATCAAAGTTCCAATTGTCTACTCCTCCCTATTTTTGCCTCTTATTCTCTCTGTTTTCTTTTTCAATCGTGCTCCCCTCCCTCTTCTACTCATGGTGTCGATTATTTATAGACTTTCTGGGTGTAGGTTACAAAAGACAAGAAAATAATTGTGGATTGATTACCAAATACTATTCATCAATTTGTTTTCGGTTTCTTTTCATTCAAATGGTCATCATTATGCTGATTTTTATTACTATTAATCAATTTCTTTTTAGTTTATTTTCATTGAAATGATCACCATTATACTGATTTTTATTACCATCAATTCATTTCTTTTTGGTTTCTTTTCCTTCAATTGATCACTATTATGCTGATTTTTATTACCATCAATCCATTTCTTTTCGGTTTCTTTTCCTTCAATTGATCACCATTATACTAATTTTTATTATTATCAATCCATTTCTTTTCAGTTTCTTTTTATTCAATTATGTACCTTTTTTTTGTTTTAGAAAAGAGTGAACGCCTGAACAGGAATCAGAGGCAAATAAGAACCAAAAGCACTCATGATTGTATAAAGTTTATAGTCTAAATATTTTGAATCATATTAGTAGATATATAAAACAAAAAGATTTCAAAAATAAAAATTTGATTCTTTAAATTAGGGAAGTAGGAGTTCTAGATTTGGTTGTTTATTTATAGACATATAAAGATCTATTTCCTTTAAATTTAGGAAAAGTTTAATTCTTGAATTATTTGCTATTTTATTTAAAGAATATATAATTTGTGAATCCACTAGCATCAATATTTTGGCATATAAAGATTTAATTTTTCTTTGAGTAGAAATTGAATTTGTGGTTTATAATATGATTACGATGCTTGAGTATATTACTGGTAAGTTTGTTGCAATAATATACCTTTTTAATCATTTTATTCGGTTATCATTCATGCTAGTTTTATTTGTTTGTGAGTTTATTCTCACATTAAGGGATGTCAAGTAGTCTTATGGCTATTAAGCAGCATCATAAATTAAGTTGTGGATTGTGCCTTGTAATTTGAAGACCTTTTCCATTTAATTTAATAGATTTTCTAGTAATTTCAATTAAGTTTGTTAAAACAATATGTTTTCGATGTAACCTCTGTTGCATAGATTTGAATTAGTTGGATTTGCAAAATATGTAGTATCAATTTATTAATTCAAGTTGTTGTTGGCCAGATCACAAAGATACAACTAGATGGAATAATTGTACGTTGGTAATTTATTAAATTGTTTATTAATTTTGATTGAGTTAGTTGAAACAATATGTTGCCTAAGTAACATATGTTGGGTAGATTTTATTTAGTTGGATTTACAAAATATGTAGTGTGAAATTATTCATGCGAGTTGTGGTCGCCTCGAAAGGAAAACACAATTTGGCTGGGTATTTTCATACTTATGATGGTAAATGTGTGGTGATTATATTGTTATTTTCCATTTGGATAATAGGATGCCCAAAGGTGACTATTATTTGACATGATTCATCATCAATGTTTAATCATTGTATAGTTAATTCTTACAGCCCAAAGATTTAGAAATATTAATGGTGCACTTGGTATCTTATTTGGTCTTTTAACTTACAAATAAAGATTCATCGTCAACAACTCTATAAATAATTTTTTATGTGCATTCTAATGTTGTGTATAAGTATATCGCTGCAATTATTTGACTAGGTTTAATCCACACCTGTGATGACAATTGACAAACATGTGACAATTATAAGAATTTTTTGATTAACAATGCTAATTGTCTATGTTTGATTGTTGTAACAAAACGCCATTAATAATTGTAAAACTAAAGTAGCACGACAAAACTTTTAGCACACCGTTCTTCACTTTAGAATGTAAGACATGTAGTTTTATAAATATCGTAGTAATATTTTTTTCAAAAATATATTATATTGGACATTTTGAAGATTATTTAACTTTAAATTATAAAAATAAAATTATATTTTTTAAATCATCAGAAGTAAATTTTATTATTTTAGAATAGTCGATGAATGTTACTCGTCATTTATTTTTCAAACGAATTCATAATTCAATAATAAATTAAATTGACGGTTCCTATAATTATTTCCGGTTGATTGGAAGAGTCAAATAAATTTTCTCAGTGGGAGAATAATTATTCGGCCACAAATAATTAGTTAGTTATTAAGAGTTGTAATTGATATTATTTAATGATAAAATTTCTCGATAGGACTAAAATCATTAGCATAAGAAAGTTACACTAATATGATATAGTAGATTTAGTGGGACACATGAAATGATATAAGTAATTAAGGGGGTGAGAAAGTTACTATTTAATAGAAACTAGAATGGAAGTAGGTCTTGGAATAGTATCAATTAAAACCTTTTTCAAACTTTGAATGTTTGATTTAGTCCTTGCATGTAAGTTACTATAGCTTGATTTTACTTTTTTCTAATTGTAATTTAAAGAACTCAACTCTAGATCATCATAAAAATGTGATTTTGAGTTTGCATGTAAAGTTATGAGTTTGATTGATGAAAAGAAAATTATTATTGTTACTAATGAGAATTTCAGTAAAATGTTAAAGAACAAAAAGCGGAAAATCTTGAATTTTGTTCAATAAATTAAGAAATGGATTGATCATGGCATGCATGTCCATTTTTCTTGAGTAAACTTCATGATCAAGTCTTAAATTTTGCATGCATGAAGGTTTAAGTGTCTGAAAGTGATTTTGGAAATTTTTTATGTAAAACTTGAAAAACCTAATTATGTACTTAACAATTGCAGTAATAACGAAAAAGTTTTCATATTTATATAACTGAATAAGATACTATAATGAATGATGAATTGTCCAAAAGAAATAGTATTGTAAAATTCTTAAAAATAAAACCTTACAGCTTAAAATTCAATATTCAAAAATGGTCATTCAATAATTAATCTCGAAATAAAATTTGATGTAGAAACTATGTCTACTTATTCTTAATCTACAAAACTAATCTAAGGAATTTACTCTTCTCAAAGGAGACATGACTTCTTAGCTCTCGACGATCTCAGTCTCTGAAACACAATTTTAAAACAAGTGTTGTTCTCAACCAGTGCAGTAATCGGAAAAGTCGATCATGGAACCCACATTCTTCCAAAAATATTCTTTTGAAATTTACGTATTATAACTAATATTTTTTCTATAATAATCAATTACTTCCAATAATTAATAAAAACTCATTCACATAAACTAACAGTAGTTCACATCTATAATAATCAAATAAATCCAATACTCATGTTTATTACGCAGAAAATAAATCAATTAATTCAATGACATATCATTGTTATATGGAGATGCCCTACTCCTGCGAAGTGAGTATTATCTCATCATCTGGAGCATCAACTCATCTAGTGTGGGTTACAAGACTCATCCGTGTTGAGTTTGAAACTCATATCATGTGGGATACAAGACCCATTTATATGAAGCACATAACTTATCCGGATAAATAACTTTGGGGAGCAAGACCCATCCATATCTATATGGCATCTCAAACACATACAATAAAAATAATTCATTTTTTTAACAATCATCTTCATAAAATTATATTTACAATATAATATTTCATTTGAATATATAATAACAACAATCATTCAAGAACGCATAATAAAAAAATCTTTTAAAGAATACATATTCAAACAATCATAAAAAACAGTAATTTAACAAACAATATAGTAAATAAATCAATTCATAATCTATTATTGTAGTTCATAAAATTCTACTTTTAATAGAGTTAGGTTTTCGACAAAATATATTTTTATAAGAAAATACCATTCCAAATATCTAACTTTTTTTTCCCTCTCAAATTTACAAAATAAATGCACCATAAAAGTTTAAAGGGTGTGATTACTCAACTGTTAAGTCAAAGCTGAATTAAAATTGACCAATATTTCTTTGATTAATTTATTCGTCGTTGCCCAAAAGTATATGTTTCTCGCTTTCTAATTTTGGCATGAGTTTATGTGAAACTTTGGTGCCTCAGTAATACTATCTCCTATGAATTTTGATCTTAATGGAGATGTGGTTTTTGTTTGACTCATTAATACTAGATAATTAGATAACAAAAGGTTGTTATAATAGTTTTGTTTGTTATTATCTATTGCACATAAGTCTTTAACAAACAAAACAACTTCCTATTATTACCTTATAAGTCTCTAACAAACAAAACAACTTACTACTACTACTACCTTATTTTATGCAAATTGGTTATTGAAAACCTTTTACACGTATGTACATTTATAAAATACTTAAAAAATTATTTGTCTTAAAATAATATATTAAAAAACTTTTTCTTATAATAAAATAAATAATAATAATAATAATAGATATCCTCTCTCATACGCGTCTTAGGCAAACCCATCACAAAATCCATAGATATCTTCTCCCATTTCCACTCAGGTATTTCTAAAGGTTGCAACAATCTTGAAGGCTTTTGGTGTTCAATCTTAACCTTCTAACACACTAGACACTTAGACACAAAGCTAGCTACATTCTTTTTCATTTATGGCCACCAGTACATTTTTCTCAAATCCTGATGCATTTTAGTTATTCCTAGGTGTATCATGAACTTACTCTTATGAGCTTCCTCTAAAATCTTATCCCTAAGACTGTTCTCCTTAGGAACAATGATATTATCCTTAAAAAATACTAAATCACCACCAGATAATATATAATCCTCCTTGTCCACAAGAGACTACAATTCTTTATCTAAGAGTTGTTATGTTTTTATTATCCTTCTCAAGTTACTACTGATTTCTAACCTATTCAGATTCAAGCTGAAATCATTAAGGGACACATCCAAATTCATATCTCTAAACTCCTCTAATAGGCTTATCTCTTGTACCATCATACAAGCCACATGTAAGGATTTTCTACTTAGAGCATCACCCATTACATTAGCTTTCCCAGAGTAATATTTCAACTCAAAATCGTAGTCCTTAAGAAACTCCATCCACCTTCTTTGTCTCATATTTAATTCCTTTTGATCAAACAAATACTTAAGGCTCTTATGATCACTAAAAACCTCAAATTTCGCTCCAGACAAATTTTGCCTCCAAATCTTAAGAGCAAAGACTACAATTGCTAATTCAAGATCATGGGTTGGATAATTCTCCTTGTGTGACCTAAGTTGTCTAGATGCATAAGTTACCACTTTTCCTTCTTGAATTAAAACACATCCTATAATGAATAATGAATTATCCAAAGCAAATAGTGTTGTAAAATTATTAAAAATAAAACCTTACAGTTTAAAATTCTTGAATAATCAAAATATTTAAAACCGGACATTTAATAACTAATCCCGAAATAAAATATGATGTAGACATTATGTCCACTTATTCTTGATCTACTAAACTAATCTAAGGAATTTACTCTTCTTAAAGGAAGCAAGACTTCTCAACTTTCGACGGTTTCAGTCTCTAAAAACAACAATTTATGAGATATTAAATCCCAGAGAATAATACACAATTTCAAAACAAGTATTGTTCTCAACCAGCGCGGTAACCAGAAAAGTCGATCATGAAACTCACGTTCTTCCAAAAATATTCTTTAGAAATATACATAACATAACCAAGATTTTTCTATAATAACCAATTACTTCCAATAATTAATAAAAACTCATCCACTTAAATTAACAATCATTCACATCTATCATAATCAAATAAATCCAATACACATATTTATTGTGCAGAAAATAAATCAATCAATTCAATGACGTATCATTGTTATATGGAGATGTACTACTTTTGCAAAGTGAGTATTGTTGGAACCAAGTTGGTTCTAAGTACTTAGGATTTTGATGTTTACAAAAGCACTCTATGTAATCTTATGTTGTACTTAGAATTAATATATTAAATGCCACCAGAAGATGAAGTCATCAGAGGCAAAAGATGAAGTCACCAAAGGCAGAAGATGAGTTACCAGAGATTAAAATCAGACTAGAGGATACACCTCCAGAAGATACCAGAGGATGCATGTAGAAAGCACCAGAGGATACACCTCCAGAGGATATTAGAGGATGTCAAAACATCACCAGAGGATATCTTTCCTGGCCTAGATCAGAAGGAAGCAGAGTCCAGAAGGAGACCTGGTCCAGACCAGAAGGAAGCCTGCCAGAGGGAGACTTGTTCCAAACCAGAAGGAATCATAAGTCAAACTTGATCCAGACTTAATTCTGACCAGAAGATAGCTTGGTCGTGAACATAAAATTCATGTCCAAATTAAATAATAAATTTCAGAGGATAAATGAAATATGGTCAAGACTTAAGTATCATGGCCCAGTGTTGGCCGAGATCAGAAGATCATAAAATAGTCCAGATTACTTCATATGATCCAGTGTTGGCCGAAGTCAGAGGATCACAGAAGTGGCACAGGTCAGATTTCACAAGTCCTGAGTTGGTCGAGATCAGAAGATCATACGATCCAAATTTAATCATGATGATAATCAGTGGAGACTTGATTAAATTCGAATAAGACTTGATTAAATTTTAATAGAAATTTGATCAAAGTATTAAGAGGATTTGATACAAAAATAAATTGAAGTCTTATAGGAATTCAGAAGCTATTGGCGGGAAGAAAGATTTGATCCAGAATTAATCAAGAACAGGATTGGCCAAAGTTATTTTCGAATGCATATCTGGAGCTAAAAAGATATGTTTTTTTATTTAAGTGAAACCCGATTGGCCAAGTTATTTTTGCAAGAGAATCTAGACAAGATACATATCGAATTTTATTAGGGAAGAGACCCTAATCTTCATCTATAAAAGGAGGCTCAAGGCAGAAGATTTGTATCAAAAATACTTGAGAGTCATACACTTCTAAAAGCAAAATACTTGAGTTTTCATTGAGGTCAATTGTGAGTATCCGTTTTCCAGAAGCAAGTACTCTAAGTTTTTCTTTCCCTTGTGTTAGATCTAAGTTGTTGAAGTAGAGTCTACAATCTGAGGGAGTCAGAAGGAGTAGCAGATTACTTAGCAATTAGATTCAAGGTTCTTTTCCTCAAAAGTCTAGGGTTGTTAGACTTTTTGAGAAGACTGACTTGGAGGGTCAGTGGTACTTTGTAATTCAAGGTTTTTGAATTAGTGAAATCCTTCAAAGTGAAAGGGACTGGACGTAGCCTAGTTAACGGTGAACCAGTATAAAATTATGAGTTTTTATTTACTTTATATCCGCTGCTAACTCTGTTTTAATTCATACATAACAGGTTTTGTTTTAAAACTAAAAAGTATTCAAGTTAGTCAAACACAATTCAACCCCCCTTCTCGTGTTTGCACCTTCAAGTATTATCTCATCATGTGGAGCATCAACTCATCTAGTGTGGGGTACAAGGCTCATCCTTGTGGAGTTTAAAACTTATCTCATGAGGCGTACATGACGCATCTATATGGAGCATGTAGCTCATCCGAGTAAATAATTTTGGGGTACAAGACCCATTCATATGGAGCATAAGCTCATCTCAAACACATACAATAAAAATAATTCATTTTTTTAACCAAAACTCATAAAATTAATTATATTCTTTAATATAATACAAATTTCATCAAATTTGTAACTCAAATTTTTAAATAAACTCATATTTTCATTCTTTATTTGATGTTGTTAGAGATGGAAATATGAGTTTATTTGAAGATTTGGGCTTCGAGTTTGATGAAATTTGTATTACATTGAAGAATATAATTAATTTTATGGGTTCTGGTTGAAAATTTTGATGAATTTTTTGAACTTTTGTAAAAAAAAGGATAACATTGTTGACATTTTAAAACATAAAAGATCAAATTGTCACTTAAAATTAAAATAAAGGACCAAATCGGGAAGAAAAAAAATAAAGGACTAAAACGTTAACTGAAATTAAGTTAAGCGACCACATGTGCTATTTAGCCTATAATTTATTACACCTTGATAAATTAGATTTTAAAAGAAAATAAATTTTATAGTGACATTGAAATGTTTGAGATTGTGAGAAAAATTGGTGTTTCAGAAATGTCTTATTAGCATGTGTAAAATAATTTTTTATTTGAACCCTAGCAAAAATTCTTTAGGCTAAAAACTGTCTTATGGACGGAATTTTATAAAATTAATGACTTCGAATTTTGAGATGAGAATTTTTTAACATGTTTTTACTTACGTTAGGAAGTTTCAGAAAACTATTCATAATTTTTCAAGCACTAAAACCTATTCTTTCATAATTATTTTAGTAAAAAATGTTGTTGAATAAACATGATATTAAGTGACTAAGTTGATTATTTTGATCATAATATAAAATCTATTAATAATTTTTTAATGATTTTTTCTAGAAATGAAACAAGACTAAATTATCTATTTTTTACGGTATTTAGCTATGTATATATAATTTAAAATAACCCCGAATTTTACAAAATATAAAGAAAATTAGTTTCGATATATGGGGCTACATGCAATATGAAAACTCATTTTTATGGTTAATTTATTAATTAGATAAATTTTTTTTTCAAAAACTAAATATGCTGAACTTTAATTGAAGTAATCATTTGTCAAAATTCGATGTTGTTTGATATTTTAACCGAAATTAAGAAGTGATGGTTATCATTCTGAAATTCTAGAACTTATTAAAATTTTGAACTATACATGCAAATTTGTCTGTCTTTCAAAAATAGTCAAAAAAATTGATGGATGTTTTGCATAAAATATTATAGTAAACAAAATTATGGATTTTGAGGTGAGTACTTTATGGCTGAGAATTTAAAGGTTATATGGAAGTTGTCGACAGACTGAATTTTATTTTATTTAAAAATGAGTAGCGTATGCCAGTTTGATTCTATAACAGATACTAGAATTAAAAAGATAAATTAGCGTTCGTTTAACAGACACAAACAATAAGGCAAAAAAGATATAGCATTTTTAACAAAGCATATGTCGTTTCTGAAGCTTCATAGTGTTTGCTAAATATATTAATCAATTGCTTAGATCTAGCGCTCGCTTAGCGGAAGCAACAATAGCGCCGCTGAAAATATAATGTACATATAATGTCGAACACCATATTTGAGTATACTGAAAATATAATGTATATAAGATTCGTATGCTCAACCTCCATCTTCAATGTTGACACGATAGCTATTGAAACCATCTTCGCGAGCTTAAAACATAGAAGATGACCTAGATCTAGTGCGACGAAAACAAATTTGATGAAGCCGGTTCTTGACTCATATAATACAGAAGAAAATAATAATGCAATTCACAAAATCGCATGATTTGCGCATAGAGTTATCACTATCCTTTAGATGGGCATTTTCTTGAATTAACGATTCTTGCTTGAAAGATTCTGAAGAACATTATTCATCTTCAACGAAATTTTCTTCATCACATTCGAAACCAAAATCTTCATCTTCATAATCGTTGTGAATTGCGGTGCAATAGTATCTCTTGGATCTCAACCAAGGCTCTTATACCATGTTAGCAATAGTTGAATCATATAATTGAAGATGAATTTCATATTGAAAATAAGCTTGAAAGCTTGATACAAAAGAAAATTTCTTAGAATATTTCATATTGGTTGATTTAAAAGATATTAGAAAAATACATGAAATGTTCTATATATAAAGCTAGTAGAGGTTTAGAATATTTCTTAGAGTATTTCTAAAAGATTGCATGAGTTTGCTGGAATGTTGAGAATAGCTTAGCATAACATTAACTAAGCAAATGGTAAGGAGAAAGTCAAGCCAAATACTTATAACCTAAAACTAGTAGGTGGGATTGCAAAGGAAGATACTTGTTTTCATGGTGGTCAAAATGGACACTAGAAGATGAATTATCCTCAATACCTAGAAGAGTTAAAGAAAGGAGGAAGCGTGACTTCAACCTTAGATATTTATAGAAGTTAATTTATCTACTTCTGCATCTTGGATAATATTGGATGTGGTTCTCACATTTGTACTAATGTGCAAGAACTTAAAAAGAGTAAGACATTGGCTACATGTGAAGTCGGCCTATGAGTTTGAAATAGAGCAAAGGTTGCTGCATTAGCTTTAGGAACTTATGTTTTGACTTTACCTTCTGGCTTACTTTAGAACTTAATAATTCTTATTTTGTTCCAGCCATTTGCAAAAACATCAATTCTATTTCTTATTCGGACAAGAAAGGTTTTAATATTATTATTAGGAATAAATTTTTTTCGATTTATTTGGATGATGTGTTTTATGTAGGTGCGCATATGTGTAATGGACTCTATGTTCTAGATTTAGATATGTCCATTTATAACATAAATGAGAAAAGGGTTAAGTCAAATGTGTTAATGGAAATTTGGTTTTAACTACAATCCTCGAGTTGATATTTTCATGATAACAAAACAAACAAATAAGAACAATTATCCCCTAAGTGTATTTTCTAAGTGTGTAGACTAAGTTGGAAGACAAAGATATTAATTAATGACTATC
This sequence comes from Cicer cuneatum, assembly GCA_037974295.1. Classification (NCBI taxonomy): domain Eukaryota; kingdom Viridiplantae; phylum Streptophyta; class Magnoliopsida; order Fabales; family Fabaceae; genus Cicer; species Cicer cuneatum. The sequence goes on along the minus strand of JBBPBO010000003.1, from coordinate 37,052,152 downwards.
TATTTTAAGGTAGCATAAACTAGAGGTAATAATCTAAGTGATTTTAACACATAATATTATGACCTAATAAACAATTAATTATGTCTACTAATGATTTGAATTTGAATGCTTCCACATGTGATGAAAGATCTAACCAAATGATTTCTTCAAATAAAGTGACAAAATAAAAGGGAAAAGAAACAAAGATGAATTAGGTTAAGAAGATGACGAAGGAAGGCACCACAATCTAGAAGATTGATAAACCAATGAGGAATCACCACAATGGTAAGGAAGCCATTGATAAGATTCAAGCAAGTTCTAATCCAAGAACTGAAAGAGAAGACATATCTCACTCACTATTCTCATTAGAGAAATTTTAATTCATTTCGAACTTGTCTCAATGAGTTTACAAATGCATATTTATAGTATGACTATCTCTAAACCTAAATGGAATACAAATGACATTATTCTCTAGGCCCATATTGGGCTTACATCATATTTTCTAAAAAAAACTAAATGTAAGGAATCAAAGAATCTTCACTTACACATGACATCAATTAAATCTAAAATAAAACTATTACAATTCCAAATTAAAGAAAACTAAGAATTATTAAAAGTCAAATAACAATAAATAAAGATCATCCTAATTTATTTAAATATGGATATTCTTCAGTCATATTATAGCAATAAGAAGCATTGCATCAAACATCTGATAACTTACATTCTGAGTCAAAGAGTTAAAACCAAAGGAAATACAAGCCAATAATTACCCCTCGGATCACAAATGAAAAGAACACTACAAGAGTCAATACCTTAATTGATTCTCTAACTTAAGACCAAAGAAGAAAGCTTTAAATGAAGTATAAGTTAAGTCAAACTCTTGAGCCCAGAACTGTGAAGAATTCAACATCTTTGCATCTGTTAGAACAAAATTGGTTTGAAGAAATGAATTTGTGGGAAAAATGTAATGCACTAACGTTCTAATTATGTGTACAGTTCCCAAATCAAGTTTCTGTAAGATCTCATGTTGTATCCTCTAATGGTTGGAATAAGATAAAGGAACACCACAACTGTGTCTCTATTTAGTATTTTAAGTCTGGAAAATGCACTCTAAAACGCGCTTCTGGTGACTCTGGAACTACAAGCTAGGCTATATTTTGTTTGCCTATGAAGAATGCAACAAGCATCTGATCGTCTACCTTTGATAATCTTGAGAAGCAAGTGATTTTCAACCTCTGATACTCGCATCAAGAAATGGACCTTATGACTCTAATTTATAATGTATGCTTTGAGTCGGCGCTCTAATGAAAATCAACGCTCCAAAAGAAAGCAAAGCTTTAGCAATTCGTTTGATGAACATCCTGAATTTGCTACTTGTTTAGAGATCTATGGGACATGCTCTGATCACCGTATCTTCTACTTCCTCTGTTTTCATTTTAAGATACGCTGAATTAATTATAAGGATTCGTTTTGGCAATTTTTCTACGGAAAAATCAATCTCAAAATACTTGATATGAAACTTCATGATGTATGTTGATTTTTTGCAATCTGGACAACGACCAGAAACCCTAAACAATCTCTATAGAAAGGACGTGCGTTCCTCACTTGAAACATACAAAAAGAAACACACTGCTATAAGCATACACAACCGTCTCTGCACTCTTTCTCTTAATCATTCATTTTACCTAATTGTTGAGATACATTTCTGAGAGTACAACTTTGTAAACACTTTCTTGTGAGAGATTTTTCAGCAAACCTAAACCATTTCTCTTGTAACCTAGCCCAGTAGTGGTTGTCTTCCTCAATTGCTTGACTGTACTAAGCTAGAAGGTTGAGAAGACCTTAACACAATTAGTTTGACTAGTAGGTGTTCATTGAATGAGTAATTCAGTTGTGAACTAGTGGTTTAAATCCTTTATGTTGAAAGGACTAAACATAACCACCATGTTGGTGGTGAACCAAGATAAATCAGTTGTGTTATTCTATTTTTCTTTGGTTCATCTGCTCAATTTTTCCTTACATTAGTTAGTCTTGTTCAAAAGTTTAGAAAAAGAAACAAATTTCAAACCCCCTTTCTTGTGTTCCGCATTCTAGAATTGGCAATAGAGCACAAATTCAAAGTTAAGCACTTAACCGTGTTTGAGTAAGGATCTGTTATTATGATTGACTATGGTGACGAAGCTATATGTGGAAATGTTAACAAACCTCCCCTGTTTGATGGAGAAAGATTCGAGTACTGGAAAGTCAAAGATGGCTATGACGCTCCAAAAGACTCAAAAGCATCTATATCTCTCACGATCCCAAACTCTGGGACATAGTCAAAGATGGTTATGACGCTCCAAAAGATGCTGCTGGTATTGGAATATCCAGAAAGAACTTTGACATTGACCAAAATAAGCAATACAAAATGCATCATAACGCTAGAACCTTCATGATCAATGTTATCACCTTCAATGAATTTGAAAAATGCAGCAACAAAGAAACAACAAACAATATCTTTGATGCTCTGGTTCTCAACTATGAAGGCAATAAGAAGGTACAAGAAGCCAAAACAAATCTACTGGTTAGAAAGTATGAACTCTTCTAGATGGAAAAAGATGAAGACATTGATACAATGTTCTCTAGATTCCAAACTCTAGTTTATGGGCTAAAGATTCTCCAAAAGAGATACACTACCTCCGACCACATCAAGAAGATCCTCAGAAGACTTCCCATAAAGTGGAGAAAAAAGGTAACAACTCTTCAAGAGGCTAAGGACCTAAACAAATCGCCTCTGGAAGAGCTAGTGAGCTCAAGATTAAACTGGTTGAAGATTAGCCCAAAAATAAGTCAAAGTCTTTGGCCCTCAACTCCCAAGGAAAGAATATGATATCTAAGGTTCTACAAGCTACTGAAGACTTAGAGGAAAGCGAATTGGACAATCAGAGTGAAGACTCGGATGATGAAGTGTTGTCCTTTATCTCAAGAAAAATCTAGTAAATGTGGAACAACAAAAATAAATCTTTTTCTGAAAAGGATTTTCGACAGTCTCAAACTAGCAGAGAAGGAAGTAAAAAATTGGACAAGAAAAGACTTATTTGCTATAAGTGCAAAAAACTAGGGCATTTCCAATTAGAATGTCCTAAACTTAAGAAAGGAAAATACTAGAGGAAAGATTTCAAGACAAAGAAGAAAGGTCTTATGGCTACTTGGGATGACTCTAATGGCAAATACTCATTTTGACTTTGATGATGAAGAAATTGAGGTATTATCTTACTTATCTTGTAATGAATTTATAAATATGTTAAATGAATTTCTCAACAAAAATCATAAGGTTTCTTCAAAACATAAGTCTTTTAGAACAACTCACGACATCTTAACAAATCAATGCACTTCCCTTGGAAAGGAGTTTTAAAATCTAAAATTGGAAAATCTAACTCTAAAAGAAAATATTTCAAAAACTTCAAAGGATAGAGTCTGCAAATTATGTTAAGTATGAAATAGCCTTTCAAGAATTTCTTGTAAACGACACACACAAAAGCAACCTAGGTTTTAATAAATGTGATCATGCTAGATTTATCCTATCTGATCATGCTTACGTGTACTTCCTAAAGAAATGTCACCATAAAAGAACCTGTCCTATGCAAAAAATATGGAAAGACAAGAAACTATTAAAAACTAACAAACCTGGACCCAACCAAACCTGGACATGGATGTTCACGACACATGATGGGAGAAAAGTCTATGTTCCAAGACCTAACCCTCAAGAACAGAGGATTCATAGGTTTTTGAGGTGATCAAAAGGGTAAGATAATTGGGTACGACATAAACAAAATATTCCTTTTATCTAAAAACATTTTTTCCACTTCTAGACCACTTGAACTTTTACATCTTGATTTATTTGGCCTTGTAAAGATTGCTTCGGTCAGTGATAAAAAGTATGGACTTGTTAGTTGAGCTGTCAATTAAGCCCCAAAATCCAAAGCCCCTCTTAAAACACACGAGTAAGGTTTCTAAAACACAAGCATGAGTCACATAAGGTTTCCACTACCTTCTACAAAAAAATGCAAAATGAAAAAGGGTTTTGCATAGCAACGATTCATAGTCATCATGGCGGTTAATTTGAAAATGATCTTTTTGAAAAATTCTATGAAGAGAATGAAATTTTACATATAATTTTTTTGTCCTAAAATATGTCAACATAACGGTGTTGTAGAAAGGAAAAACATATCTCTTTAGGAAATGGCACGTGCATGATTCACAAAATGAATGTTGCCAAATACTTTTGGAGAGATGTAGTGAACCCTACATGTTATATTCAGAATAAAATCTATATTAGACCTATTATCAATAAGACTCCTTATGAAATGTGGAAAGGAATAAAACCCAACATTTCATATTTTCGTCATTTTGGTTGCATATGCTATATTTTGAACACCAAAGAGAATCTTGACAAATTTGATTCACGATCTCAAAATTGTATCTTCTTGGGATCATCTGAAAGGTCTAAAGAGTATAGGGTATACAACAAAAAAATATTGATTGATGAAGAATCAATCCATTTCAAGTTCGATGACCAAAAAGCATGACCATAAAAAGTCAAAGATAGATGTAGACTTTGCATATCTACATATTTAAGATGAACCAGATATATTAGAGGAATCAACAAACTCAGTCTACAATGAATCAGAAATTTATGACTGACGACTCAAGTCAAAAGCTTTCTGAATCCAGACTTGGATGAAAATACAAATCCTCTCATCGAGAATCTTTGATCATAGAAAATGAAAATGATCCTCTGAATACCAGATTCGCTCTCAAAAAACGTCTATGTTTGGACTACTATCATAAATTGAACCTACAACTATAGATAAAGCTTTATTAGATGATGGATGGATACTGGCCATGCAAGAAGAATTGAATCAATTAAAAAGGAATGATGTATGGAATCTTATCCCAAGCCTAAATAAAAGAAGTCAATAGGAACCAAGTGGGTTTTCATAAACAAACTGAAGGAAAAAGGTTAAGTGGTTAGAGAAAAAGCTATACTTGTAGCCCAATGATACAGTCAGTTGGAAGATGTTGATTACACTGAAACTTTTGCCCCTGTGGCAAGGATTGAGGCTATTAGACTTTTACTTTCTTTTACTATATTTAATAAAATTACCCTATATAAATGGATGTGAAACGCGCATTCTTAAATGGTTACATAAATGAATAAGTGTATGTCAAACAACCTCCTAACTTTGAGGATAATGAATTTCTAGACTATATTTTCAAACTAAATAAATCTCTATACGGTCTAAAACAGGCTAAGCAAATTTTTACTAAACAATGATTTTGAAAGAGGTCAAGTTGACACTACTTTATTTAGAAAACCATCAAAGAATGACCTACTCATTGTCCAAATAAGTTGAGGATCTTTAGATATTTGAAAGGCACTACTAACATTGGTTTGTGTAATAATCCATCCTTTGAGTACATAATAGTAGGTTTCTGTGATGCTGACTATGCTAGAGATAAGTTAAAAAGGAAGAGCACTAGTGGAAATTGTACATTCCTTTATGAGAAACTAATATTGTGGTCAAGAAAAAGGCAAATGACTATTGCTTTATAGATAGTAGAAGCAGAGTATATCTCAACAACTAGTTGCATCACTCAACTATTGTCGATGAAGCAACAACTAGAAGATTTCAAAACTTATGAGAGTAACATTCCTATCTTCCATGATAATACTTCAACTATGTTTCACCAAAAACCCTATTCTACACTCAGAAGCAAAAGATATAGAGATCAAACATCATTTCATAAGGGATTACGTCCAGAATGGTATTTTAGATATTAAATTTGTTGACACTGATCATCAGTGGACTGATATTTACAGAAAGCCCCTCATTGAGGACATATTCAGTTTAATAACAAATATTCTAAATATTTTGTATATAAAAAAATGATGTTCTAGTAAAATAGAGTGAATGGTTAATGTATGTATGCTCTGCCTCAGATGACATTGAATTTATTTGTGCCTCTAGCAACATAAATTCAATTAATATTGAATATGAACAATGTCTTTTGTAGTAATTGCGTTAGAAACTCAATTTTTTTGCTTTTAAAATCATCTATCACTCACAATCACCCACGACTATCACATCTCTCACATTTTCTTTTCTTTTCAAACTGATTAAACTTCCCTAGTCTCTCTAAATCTTTCATGCTTCAATGGTTTCGAGTTCTTCCTCAATACCCTTAACTGGAAACGTCTCCTATGTTACTACATTGCAATGTAGTCTGAATCAGTTAGAGATTCTTCACAAACTAAAGGTTGACTTCGAAAACCTAGCTGCGAATGAGTTTGATTTCATTGAGGACCTTACTGGAGTAGGCTAGTTTGAATATTTTATCCTAGAACAAGAGGTCGCTTTGGACATTCTAGTTAAAGATTTTAGGAGGTTCGTAAATGCTAACTTCGACGGTGAAGTATCAGGCACTATGTTAGGACTCCCTATCAAGATCACTCAGCAATCTTTTACTTTCATCACCAGATGTCCAAATGAAGGCATGTTGATTGATAATGGGTATGAATCAAAGGTTATTTGTATTGCATTCTTTAAAAATGTAATTTAGTTTTTGTTTTTTTTCTTGTTGTCATTTGTCAAAAATAAACTCATACGTTAAGCTTTTATTTTCCTTAAGTGTTTTGTTCTAAAAAATTGTTTTTTTTTTTCATACATACTAAAAACACTATAAATAATTTATGCTTATAAATTAATCACCAAGTAAAACAAACTTCAACTCATTGTAACATAACACAAAATTCACATAACGGTTTATCAAAATAAATAAATAAAAACAATCATAACAACGAATAAATAGTTTTTATTTATTTTATTTTTAGAATTAACAGTCACCGCCGCCGGATGAAATTCATCCTCGCTCGCCGCGCCACATCACTTAGTGGCCTTTATGCCGTGACAGATCCGACAACGCATAAGCAAATCCTTTAATAGGCTGCTTCATTGTCGTGTTCATCTGTTTCGTGCATAAACCACCGCATTACCGTTGTTTTGCATAAAAAAAATCAATTGTTCTTTATTTAAAAAACCAAAAAAATACAAAAATTAAAATATACAATTTATGAACAGACGTCTCACATTTTTTGTTATTATTATTATTATTATTGTTATTATTATTATCACTATTATCATTTTTACATTTTTACTTATGGATACATATATAATAATAACTATAACAAAACCATAGTCAAATAAAGTAATAATAAAATCGGATAACACATAAATATTTTCTACCCAAGAACTATGTGTGTTTTGATTTCCCTATTGCACCTGGGGATACGTAGGAACAAGGTTTTTTTTCTTGTCAAACCAAATTATAAAAAAAATATTTTTCTTTCTTTTATTAATGTAAATAATTTATTTTCCTTTTTATTATTCTTTTAGGGGGTAAAATAAATAATTAAGTAAATAAATAATTTGTATACACTTAATTATAGGGTAACCGTTTTAACGGACGATATAGGGTAATATTACTTTCTCTACTCGTAATGGATTCCTGAATCCATTTTTTTGGTTCAAAAACTTTATTTTAGGTTTTATCTAATTTTTCCTTTTTTAAAATAAAATTGGTGGTGACTCATTTTTCGCGGACAAACCGGATGCGCCAGCTGGCGACTCCGCTGGGGACTTTGAGAGTCATGCCCAATCTAATTAATTGTATATAATTTTTTAATTATTTTTATTTATATTACCCTTTTGTTTTATTTATTTTGTTTTATTGTGAATATAATTATATGTGTTTATGTTAGTTTATTATCATTATAACAATTTTTTTAATTTCTCTATACACTACTTTAACACGATTCACACACTTATGAGTGGGCTCTATACCCGGGCTGAGTGTAACCTAAGATAAGTTAGAGACTGTGTAATGATAATCTTCTGGATGTACATCCTATTTGGTTGTCATGAAAGTCTCACCTAGAGTTGACCTTTTCTAGAATATTTCCATTTTAATAGTTTACCTATTAATTGGTTTAATATTTTAGAATTGAGTTGTGTGCTCTAGGAACCGATTTAGAACTATAGAGCCGCACATAGTAAAGGTTCACATAAAGAATATAGAAAGAAAAGAATCGTGTAAATCACATGTATATACTTACCCTATGCCTTGTTCACTTTTACCCTCTAGCATACCCAAGTTTTTTTTTTCACTGTCCTCATTGTCATTTTTTTTTTTTGCATCATACCCTTTATCATAGTCATTTTTGAAGAAAATCATTATCATATCATTTTCAAAACCATAAAAAGTAAGGCTTGTTGTGAATAACTTTAACCACAGGAAACATGGGATCAATTGATGGCTCAAACATTACTCCATTAAGAAAGACCTTGCCATTGAGGGTTCTTAAACCAGATGTAAGCAACCTTAAGAATCTTGCTCGAAAGTTAAAAAAAGTACAGCGTGTAATCTTTATGGGGAGATTCGGAAAAATTCTGGACTTACTTGAAGTTAATGTGCAAGTGGATGCCCTTACAGCGTTGGCCCAATTCTATGACCCTCCTTTCAGGTGTTTCACCTTTAAGGACTTTCAGTTGGCCCCAACGTTGGAGGAGTTCGAACGAATAATAGAATATCCAATTAAAGGAAGCAAACCTTACCAATACATGGAACACTACCCCTCACTGAAAACAATTGCTGAAACACTCGATATCCCTATAAAGGAAATAGAAGACAATAGGACCAACAAAGATGATTTGGTCGGGTTCCCAAGAAAGTATCTTGAAGAGAAAGTAGTAAACCTAGCAAGAAATGGAAAATGGGACACTTTCATGGATGTGCTCGCCTTAATTATATATGGGATTGTTTATTTCCAAGCATTAAGGACTTTGTGGATTTTACGGCAGTAGACGTTTTTTTGGCCCACAAGCATAGAGGGGAGAACCCAGTACCGGCAATTCTGGCTGATATTTACTGCACGCTCGACTTCCGTCATGAGAAAAAGGGCGGCCTAATCCATTGTTGTTCGCCAATACTCTATCTTTGGTTTGTCAAACATATTTTCCATGACATACATCAGTTAAGAACTAAAAGCAAAAGGAATGGGCCAACATTTTGGCAAATCTCAATGATAGAACAGTCAAGTGGTACTCCCGGAGTCAGGAAATAAATGAAGTAATTTGTAGATGCGGTGTCTTTGTCGATGTCCCCCTCATGGAAACTAAGGGGTGTATAAATTATAATCCCTATGTGGCATTGAGACAACTGGGTTATCCCTTGATGAAACCTTCGATGATGGATGTAACAAAATCTTTTGTCATTCGTGGATGAGATGTTAATGATGCTAGCCTGCTAAGAAGAATACGTAAATCTTGGGAAGATGTCGTTAGAAGAGGTCAAGAGTTAGGGCTTAGAAGTTGTGGTATAGGAGAGGAATATCATAATTGGGGGAAAAAGAGGGCATTAGAGATCAAGTTGCCTTTTCACAGCAACACCATTGCCCCCGAAGTAGTAACAACAGAATCATTTTTCAATATTGAAGATTTAGATGCCGACTTAGCTCTAAAAGGACAAGAAATTGAAAAATTACAACAAGAATTGGAGAGGACTCACCGGACTTCTAGAGACATGGAGTACAAGAATGCCCAACAATCCCTTATCCTTGAGAAAGTACAGAAAAGAGCAAGAGAGGAAGAAGAAAGCAAGGAGAGAACTCGGATTTGTTTGCGGGGTGCGAATGAAGAGTTGAGACTCAGACGTCAAGAAAGGGATGACGCGGTGATGGAAGGTCTTAGGCTTAAAGAGTTTCTAAAGGAATATGGGGAAAAAATGAAGTCATCCGTCGACAAGAAGCGGGTCTGAGGCAACAAATAGAGAGGGTAAAAGCGGAATGTGAAAGCAAGATCGTGGTAGAAAGGCAGTGTCAAGAAGAGATCGTGGAGGCATACCGAGTCGAACTTGCAAGAAAAGAAGACGAGATGCATACACAAAAAGACACTATCGAGAGACTTGTACAAGAAGGAATGTTTTGGATGGATCGCTTCTCCAAACTAGTTTATTTGACCAACTCTGGTATCGGAGATATTCCATAATTATTAAGAGCTGCTGATGGGATGGTTAATCCTCTCTCTACCCCTCAGGAAATCTCCATTTTCATTGAATATTGTAAATGTTTAATCGAGGAAATGAAAAAATTGATTGCTCATTAAACTTTCAAATTTCCTATTTAGGTCTCTAATTTCGTTTTTGTTTTTAATTCTGTTTGTTTTCTAATTTTATGGTAAAACTTGTATTATTATCTTTTTTTCTCAATGAATTAAAATTGGCCCCACTTTTGATCCCATGGTTCTCTCTTTATTATTGGTTAAGATATTCACAAACAATCAACAAATAGGTCTTTAACATTCATGCATAATTACATTTTCATACATCATGTTGCATACTCATGTCATATTCTTTCACAGAAAAATAACACAACAAACAAAAAAACTGGTGCTACGACACCGTTATCAGACACGATCCCAGTCAAAAATCATGGATGAGCTAGAGCAAACAAAAATAAAAGAAGACGTGAACCATCTTAAAGGGCAAATGACCAAGATCTTGGAGATTCTACAAGCACTTGGAAATAGAAATGATGGGAATCATTTGGTAGACGAAGGGGTGCCCCAAAACACTTTTGGGCACCCAACAGGCTTCACTCCACACCTTCACACTAATTATCAAGAAGGGAAGGCACAACAACTTCCACCTTATGGTCTGCCGCCAGGTTATACCCCACCAATAGACACTCATCCCCCCAGCAACAATCAGCTGTTCGTGGCTACAAATTCACAACATAGTACTAGTGAGTTTCCTCAAGTGCAACCTTCACCCCTTACTTCGGGCTTTCCGGGCTCTTCGTCTCAAGGAAAAGCTACCGAAGCTACGCCGATGACGTTAAACATACATCATGAACCTCGACCGCTCAAGAGCCATCAATCCAAAGAAAAATGGCAAGTCTTGGAAGAACGCTTGAGAGTTATCGAAGGGGGAAACAATTACGGCTTTGATGCTTTAGACCTATGCCTCGTTTCGGATGTCATAATACCTCCAAAATTCAAATTTCCTGAATTCGACAAATACAAGGGAACTACATGCCCAAAGAATCATCTTATCATGTATTGTCGAAAGATGGGTTTTTGCACTCATGACGAAAAACTGCTAATCCATTTCTTTCAAGACAGTTTAACAGGAGCTTCCCTAAGTTGGTATATGCACCTTGAGCGAGCTCATATCGGTTCTTGGAAAGATTTGGTAGATGCCTTTTTGAAGCAATACAAGTATAATCTCGACATGGCTCCTGATAGAATGCAACTCCAAAACATGACAAAACGAGATAATGAAACATTCAAGGAATATGCCCAACGATGGAGAGAGCTAGCTTCCCAGGTTGAACCCCCTTTATCTAAAAAAGAAATGGTTACCATGTTCATAAATACTCTTCAGCCTCCGTTTTATGACAAAATGATAGGGAGCGTCTCGTCAAATTTTTCAGATCTTGTCATCATAGGTGAAAGAGTAGGGATGGGATTGAAAAGCGGGAAGATTGCTTCTGCCTATCTCGGAGTAAATAATGCCAAGAAGCCGCCCATAGGTGCAAATAAGAAAAAGGAGGGAGAAAGCCATTTTGTGGCGTCAAACCCAGCTAATCCTTCTTTCGTGCATTGCCCCTATGCCGCTGCAACCTCACAAACCTCAGGTACCCTAAGTCAAAACATACAAGGGAATCAAGATTCCTATGAGAGTCGAGGAAGAAACTACCGTGGGAAGAAGTTTATACATTTTTTGATCCAATCCCTATGACTTATGCAGAATTATTACCGCATCTGGTGAAAAATTCTATGGTTGCTCTATGTCCAGGGAAACCTATGGAACCTCCTTACCCTAAAGGATATGACTCAAACGCCGCATACGATTACCACTCTGGAGCTGTAGGAAACTCGACTGAAAATTGTCTAGCTTTAAAATTTAAGGTGCACGATTTGCTTAAAGCTGGGTGGTTGAATTTTAAAGAAAACGAGCCTAGTGTGAAAAACAATCCCCTCCCTGGCCATGGTGGACCAATAGTGAATGCTATCGAAGAGAATCACCAATTCATAAATAAGGTCGAGGAAATTAAGACCCCGATGGGAATGATTGTCTTTAAATTATGCAAAGTTGGGTTATTCCGAGGAAATGCCAATGGGAAAGCGAGATGCAATTTCCACCTCAAGGAAGATCATTCCATAGAAGAATGCAATGAGTTCAAAAAAGAACTTCAAAAATTGATAAACGGGGGCACCGTTTAGATAGGTCGTTGGGAAAAGGATGACGATGTGATCGCAACCCAATCAGAAGAAAAACTTGGCACAACCATCCCAAAGCCATTGGTCATTCACTTCACTAAGGAGGAAACTATGAATGCCCCCAGTGATATGAGGACCTTAATAGTTCATGTACCAAACCCTTTTCCATATAAAGACACTAAAGCGGTACCTTGGAACTATAATGTAGAGGTGCACTTGGCTGAACGGAAGATTGAAGATGTTTCTAGCTCAAAAACCACCCTTGTGACAAACATTTCAGGGATAGGAGGGATGACAAGAAGCGGTCGGATATACTCCCCGGAAACATCACAAAGAGAAATAATAGTGACGTCCGAGAAGGTATACAATGATAAAGGGAAAAATAATGTAATTGTAACAGAAGAAGTTGAAAAGGAGAAAGTGGAAAATAAGAAAGAGGTTTCTAATGAAGAAGCTCATGAATTTCTCAAAATCATCCAACAGAGCGAATACAAAATAGTCGACCAACTCAATCGTACTCCCACAAGGATTTCATTGTTGTCCCTACTAATGAATTATGAGTCTCACTGGAAGCTATTAATGAAAATATTAAATGAGGCCCATGTCACTCACGACATCACCTTGGACAAATTTGGAGGCATCATAAATAACATCACTGCCAACAACCACCTAACCTTCACATATGATGAGCTGCCAATTGAAGGAATAGGGCATAATAAAGCACTACACATATCAGTAATGTGCCTCGATCATATGATATCTAGGGTCCTCATTGACAATGGCTCCTCGCTGAATGTCATACCAAAATCAACATTAGAAAAACTACCTTCTGATGGTACATATATGAGACCAAGCCCCATGGTGGTTAGGGCTTTCGATGGGAGTCGCAGAGAAGTGATGGGAGAGATCGAACTCCCAGTTCAAATAGGCCCGATCACATTTGAAATCACATTTCACGTGATGGATATCGTACCCGCGTATAGCTGCTTGTTAGGAAGACCATGGATCCATTCTGCAGGCGTAGTGCCATCAACCTTACATCAAAAGCTGAAGTATATGGTAAATGATCAATTGGTAATCATGTTAGGAGAAGAAGACTTGTTGGTGAGTAAGTTGTCCACCATACCTTATGTTGAGATGACAGAAGAAGCCTTAGAGACTGTATTTCAAACACTAGAAATTGTGGACACCGCTTACGTCGAGACGACACATGTAGAACCACATATGTCAAACACTGCTATTATGGTGGCTAAATTCATGTTGAGCAGAGGACACCATCCATGGCAAGGTTTGGGGAAAGATGAAGAAGGACTCAAAGAATTGGTGGAACTTCCTGAAAATAGGGATAAGTGGGGTTTAGGCTACAAATCTACTAGAGCTGACAAACGAAGATTGGTCAAAGAGAAAAAAGAAAGGAGATTAGCTCGAATTGAAAATCGGGAGCCCAGAACCGAAAGGATTCCCATCTATGACATCCAACATAGTTTGCAAAGGGCAAGATCAACAAGGGAGATCCATATTGCAGCAGCCGGAGATGACATTTCTGTTGATGACGCTAATTGGATTCGTCATGTGGTGCAGGAGAGGAAATCAAGAATTGGAAAATAGTCAAGTTGCCTATAATATTTAATACAATTCCCATGTAATTCTAAAAACATTGTTACTCTTACTATGATCTTTAAAATGTTTCATTATATTTAGGATGGACGCAATTTTGTTTTCTAAGTACTTTGAATTTCAATAAATGCATCTTCGTTTTGTTTTCTTATTGTTCTTTCTTGCTGTTCTCAAATTTTTAAATTCATTCCCCAAAAATGTTCATTTTTCTTATCCTAGCCTTGAACCATGTAGATTTGGGAATAGTTCATTCATAGATGACTGTACTAAGATCTCGCCACATAACTTTGACCATCTTGTTAGTCAGACAGAAAAAGATAATGGAAAAGATTATGAACTTCCTCTAGAATTGTTAAGAGCGGTATAACAGGAAGCCAAGGGTATCATGCCCCATGAGGAACCAATAGAAATGATTAATCTAGGGACACAAGAAAGGAAGAAAGAAATTAAAGTCGGCCCCATCTTAAAAAAGGAAGTGTATCACGAACTAATCCAACTCCTACATGAATACAAAGATGTTTTTGCTTGGTCATATCAAGATATGCCTGGATTGGATACTAGCATAGTAGAGCATAAATTGCCCTTGAAACCTGATTTCCCTCCAGTCAAACAAAAATTAAGGCGAATGAAGCCTGATATGTCATTAAAAATCAGGGAAGAAATAAAAAAACAATTTGATGCAGGATTCCTCGCTGTGGTAAATTATCCCCAATGGATAGCCAATATCGTACCAGTGCCGAAAAAGGATGGCAAAGTGAGAATGTGTGTCGACTATAGGGACCTTAACAAAGCAAGCCCTAAAGATGATTTCCCGTTACCTCACATCGATATTCTGGTTGACAATACGGCTCGTCATTCACTCTTCTCTTTTATGGATGGTTTCTCTAGGTATAATCAAATTAAGATGGCAGTCGAAGATATGGAAAAAACGACTTTCATCACCCCTTGGGGAACATTTTGTTACAAAGTAATGCCTTTTGGTCTGAAAAATGCTGGGGTGACCTACCAAAGAGTTATGGTAACCCTGTTCCATGACATGATACATAAAGAGGTAGAAGTATATGTAGATGACATGATTGCTAAGTCACAAACAGAAGAAAAACATGTTGTTGATCTAAAGAAACTCTTCGAAAGACTTAGAAAGTTTAAGCTAAAGCTTAATCCCGCCAAGTGTACTTTCAGCGTGAGGTCAGGCAAATTATTGGGATTTGTGGTTAGTCAGAAAGGAATAGAGGTCGACCCCGATAACATTCGGGCCATCTCAGAAATGCCTCCCCCGAGTACAGAAAGGGAAGTTCGTGGTTTTCTTGGGAGACTAAATTACATTTCAAGATTCATATCACAACTAACTGCCACTTGTGAACCGATCTTTAAACTTTTACAGAAAAATTAAACCATTGTGTGGAACGAAGAATGCCAAAACACATTTGAGAAAATTCAACAGTATTTGCAGAAGCCTCCAATTCTAGTCCCCCCAGTTCCGGGCCGACCCTTGATTATGTATCTTACAGTCCTCGACGGGTCCATGGGATGTGTGTTAGGGCAACACGATGAAACAGGAAAAAAGAAGCATGCCATTTACTATTTGAGTAAAAAATTTACCGATGTTGAAACGAGATATACAATGTTAGAACGTACTTGTTGTGCCTTAGCCTGGGCGGCCCATCGCTTAAGGCAATATATGCTTTGCAATACGACTTGCTTGATATCTAAGATGGATCCAATCAAGTACATTTCTGAAAAGCCTGCTCTCACAGGGCGAATTGCTCGCTGGCAGGTGATGTTATCAGAATATGATATTACCTATGTTACTGAGAAAGCCATCAAAGGGAGTGCCTTGGCAGATTATCTGGCTAATCAACCTGTTGATGACTATCAATCAATGCAATGTGAATTACCTGACGAAGGTATCATGGTTTTGTTTGAAGAGTGCGATAATGGGAAATGGACCCTGTTGTTCGATGGGGCCTCAAACATAATGGGGCATGGGATTGGGGTTGTTTTAATATCTCCCAAAAAAATGTTCATACCTATCACAACACGCTTGTGTTTTGATTGTACCAATAATATTGCAGAATATGAGGCTTGTGCCATTGGAATTTTGGCTGCTTTGGAATCAAAAGCAAAAGTACTGGAAGTATATGGAGATTCAGCTTTAGTCATTAATCAGCTTAACCAAGAATGGGAAACTCGAGATAAGAAGCTAATACCTTACTTTACATACATAAAGGAATTGTCTTTACAATTTGACAAAATAACCTTTCACCGTATCCCTCGAGAAAACAATCAATTGGCGGATGCTTTGGCTACTTTATCCTCGATGTTCCAAATAAGTCAAAACGATGAAATCCCATCCATTAAAATGGAGAGTCGAGATCATCCTGCCTACAGCCACGTAATGGAAGAAGAAACCGACGGGAAACCTTGGTATCACGACATGAAACATTATCTTATAAATAGTGAATATCCTCCTGGAATATCGGAGAATGAGAAAAGAACTCTAAGATGGTTAACTGAGAGCTTTTTCTTGAACGAAAATATTTTGTATAAAAGGAATCATGATATGGTACTCCTCAGATGCGTCGATGTCGATGAGGCAAAAGAAATTCTACAAGATGTCCACGATGGCTCTTATGGGATCCATATGAACGGACATGCCATGTCTAGAAAGATTCTTCGGGCAGGGAATTACTGGCTCACACTAGAGAAAGATTGTTTTAATTATGTAAAGAAATGCCATAAGTGTCAAATATATGCTGACAATATCCACGCCCCACCAATGCCCCTGAACACCCTTACAGCGCCCTGGCCGTTCTCAATGTGGGGCATAGACGTCATCGAAATGATCGAACCGAAAGCGTCAAATGGACATCGCTTCATCTTGGTGGCAATCGATTACTTTACCAAATAGGTAGAGGCCGCTTCGTACGCCAACGTAACCAAAAATGTGGTGGTCAAATTCATAAAAAGGGAGTTAATATACCGTTATGGCCTACCAAGCAAGATCATTACTGACAATGCCACAAATCTGAATAACAAGATGATGGATGAATTGTGTGCCACCTTTAAAATTCAACACCACAACTCATCCCCGTACAGACCGAAAATGAATGGCGCAGTTGAAGCAGCAAATAAAAACATCAAAAAATTATTCAGAAAATGGTTATAAGATGTTGCCGTTTGCACTACACGGTTATCGTACTTCGATACGCACTTCAACTAGGGAAACCCTTTTTTCCCTAGTATATGGGATGGAGGTTGTGCTACCTATTGAAGTAGAAATCCCTTCGCTAAGAGTATTAATGGAAGCCAAACTAGAGGAGTCAGAATGAGTGCAAACCCGTTTCGATCAATTGAATTTAATTGAAGAAAAAGGTTGGCGGCCTTATGCCATGGTCAATTATACCAGAAAAGACTAAAAAGAGCGTACGAGAAAAAAGTGCGTCCTCGAGAATTCCGGGACGGAGACTTGGTTCTAAAAAAGATCTTACTCATTCAAAAGGATTACCATGGGAATTGGACCCCTAACTATGAGGGCCCATTTCTCATAAAGAAAGCTTTCTCAGGTGGAGCTTTGATCCTCACGAATATGGACGGAAAAGATTTAGTCCTCCCTGTAAACTCAGCACTATAAAAAAGTATTATACTTGAATAAAATACCCGCTAGGTTGAAAACCTGAAAGGGCAACCTAGGAAAAAGTTAGGGTACAAAAAAATAATAATAAAATACCCTATAGGTTGAAAACCTAAAAGGGCAACCTAGGCAAAAATTAGGGTACAAAAAAAATAATAATAAAATACCCGTTAGGTTGAAAACCTGAAAGGGCAACCTAGGCAAAAGTTAGGGTACAAAAACATAATAAAATACTCGTTAGGTTGAAAACCTGAAAGGGCAACCTAGGCAAAAAATAGGGTACAAAAAAATAATAAAATACCCGTTAGGTTGAAAACCTGAAAGGGCAACCTAGGCAAAAAGTAGGGTACAAAAAAAAAATAATAATAAAATACCCGTTAGGTTGAAAACCTGAAAGGGCAACCTAGGCAAAAAGTAGGGTACAAAAAAAATAATAATAAAATACCCGCTAGGTTGAAAATCTGAAAGGGCAACCTAGGAAAAAATTAGGGTACACAAAAAAATAATAATCAAATACCCGCTAGGTTAAAAATCTGAAAGGGCAACCTAGACAAAAATTAGGGTACAAAAATAGAATAGATACCTAATGGTTTGAAAATCTGAAAAGGCAATCTAGGAGAAGAAGAAAAACAACAACAACAACAACAAAAACAAACAATACAAGATCAACAATATGGATCGAACTATGGCACGAGAAGTTAGTACAGTCTACCTTTGAATTACTAGTTACCAAGTCGGGTCTTCCACCCATTCTTTTGTTTTATCTTATGTATGTTAAAGCCGGGAAAATGACTCGCACCCAAAGCCGAGAAAACGACCCGCATGTTAAAGCTGGGAAAACGACTCGCACCCAAAGTCGAGAAAATGACCCGCATGTTAAAGCCGGGAAAACGACTCGCAACCAAAGCCGAGAAAACGACCCGCATGTTAAAGCCGAGAAAACGACTCGCACCCGAAGTTGAGAAAACGACCTGCATGTTAAAGCCAGTCGCACCCAAAGCCGAGAAAACGACTCACATGTTAAAGCTGGGAAAACGACTCGCACCCAAAGCCGAGAAAACGACCCACATGTTAAA